>JAKOGI010000020.1:562500-647500 GCA_029747015.1 Carnegiea gigantea
ATATATATATATATGTATACATATATATATATATATATATATATATATATAGATATATATATATATATATATATATATATATATATATATATATATATATATATATATATATATATATATATATATATATATATATATATATATATATATATATATATATATATATAAAGGACACGGCTGTGAGGGCCGAGACAGAGAAAACATTCTCCCCAAATTGCACATTCTACATGGCATCAGAGCCATATATTGAATAAACCACGTTTCAAATTCATTAGTCTCAATCAACAATCAACATGACAAAGAACAAAGCCAATGAAGAAATCGTTAAGGGCAAAAATAAGGTGATTAACATCAATGATCCTCAATCCCCTTATTACCTGTACAACTCGGATCATCCGAGAAATGTAATATCACCAGTTATTCTAGACGGTGATAATTATGCTAATTGGAGTAGAGTAGTAACTAATGCCTTGAAATCCAAACACAAGTTCGGTTTTGTGAATGGAGATATCGCGAAACCAGATGATGCATTCCCAAATGGTCATGCATGGGAGAAGTGCAATTCAATGGTAATTGCATTGTTATATAATGTGATCGACAAAAATCTCCACGGATCGGTAGCATATGCCGAAATTGTGAGTGAGATGTGGAGGGATCTAAGGGAGAGGTACTCACAAGGAAATGAAATACGAATTCACCAATTAAAAAGGAAAATAACCCTTACATCTCAGGGAAACATGAGTATAACGGATTACTTCACAAAATTGAAAACTTTATGGGATGAACTACGAGCATACCTTCAATTACCGACATGCAAATGTGTGAAGGAATTTAGTCTCAACAGACTTCAAGAATCAGAGAAAGTTCACCAGTTCTTGATGGGCCTCAATCCAGATCGATACGGTACTGTGCGAACGAACATCCTGGCTATGGAGCCCCTGCCTCGTATGAACAAGGTTTATGCAACCTTGCTTCAGAAGAACGCCAACAACAACTTGCCAGAGGAAGGGAGTCAAAACCTGTAGTGGAAGCAGCGGCGTTCAAAGTAACAGCCCAGAACAGACCAACCCAGATGCACTTATTGCCAATAATTGGGTCATGAGAGAAGCCAGTGCTTCGAGCTAGTTGGATACCCACCAGATTGGGCGACTAAATGATCAAATCGGGCATCGCAAATCGGAAATCGGCGTACAACAAGGGGATGGGTCGCCGGAGAAGGATCGCGAGATGTACCTGGGCAGCAAAGGAATAGCAGAATTAGGGCCACAGGTGGTGCCGGGAGCCAGTTTGCTAGAGGAGTCGCTCATCATGTCGGGCTTCGTGAAGAAGGGTTAACTCAGATCGGCGAGCAGAGAGGAGAAGAAATGGGAACTGTCAATGAGGACAAGTATGCTTAGTTTACTCCCAGCCATGTAGAAGCTTTATTTAAATTATTAAAAGAAAGGGAGAGTCAAGACAAAATAAGTGGTAAGAGTTTCCATACTTATTCTAAACAATGGATCATTGACAGTGGGGCTTCACATCACATGGCCCCTAATTTTCATACTCTGACAAGTGTCTATAAATTGGATGAACCAATTTATATTACCATTCCTGATGGCAGAACAGTCTTAGTGGAATTGGCTGGAACAGCAAATGTTGCCCCTGGTTTAATCTTAAAAAATGTTTATATACTCCCAATCTTACTTGCAATCTTATTTCGGCCCATAAATTGGCAAAGGATGAAAATTGCGTCGTTATTTATGGAGCTAATTTATCTCTCATACAGGACCTTACCTCGAAAAAGCTGATTGGAGTGGGTGATGAGAAGGATGGGGTCTATTATCTGAAGAGAAGCATGGGAGGAACAATTTTTGCGGCTGTTCAGAGTCGAAAATCTATTCTTTGGCATCAATGATTGGGGCATTCATCTTTTGGTAGTTTATCTTCATTATCAGTAACTTGTGGTTTTCAACTAAATAAAGAGTTTTATGAGTGTTGTGATGTTTGTCCTCGAGCAAAACAAACCAGGAACCCTTTTCCTATTAGTGATTCAAAGGCGGATAGACGTTCTGCTTTAATACATTGTGATTTGTGGGGTTATTATCATACAGCTTCTCTCAGTGGCTATCATTATTTTCTTTGTATTGTGGATGATTATAGTAGGGTAGTCTGGGTGTTTCTTGTGAAAGACAAAACTGAAACCTATGGTCATGTTGTGAACTTCTTTGCTATGGTGAGAACTCAATTTGGTCTTTCTGTCCAACAGGTTCGTAGTGATAATGAGACTGAATTTACTAATGGGCCTTTACAAAAATATTTTTTTGAGCATGGTGTACTTCATGAGACCTCTTGTGTAGATACCCTACAACAAAATGGACAAGTCGAGTGGAAAAATCATCACCTTCTTAATGTGGCCCGAGCCTTCCGTTTCCAAGCTTCTTTACCACTAAAGTTTTGGGGTGAGTGTATGCTTACCACAGCTTATGTTATTAATAGAACACCTACAAAAATTTTGAATTTCAAGACTCCCTATGAGTTGTTGTTTAAGGTCCCTCCTACATATGACCATCTTCAAATTTTTAGGTGTTTGTGTTATGCACACATACATGGTCGATCTCGAGATAAATTCGATGCTAGGGCTGTGAAAGGTATATTTTTGGGATATCCATATGGACAAAAGGGTTGGAAAATCTATGACTTAGAAAAGCACAAAATCTTCACCTCACGAGATGTAGAATTCTATGAAAACAATTTTCCATATGCTGAATTTGAGACTTCCAAGCCCAACCAAGCACCCGCCAACTATCTGCAAAATTCACAAGATGAATCTAATCTGGGTTTGAGTAAAGGGGAGCATCACATGGGATTTCATGGCCCAAATGATGTGTCCACCGTTGATGGGCCGCCAGTGCCCGCTAATACTGTCATGTTGAGTGGGGCCGCCCTAGATGATGATGTTCGGCCGGTGCAAGTTGGAAATAGAGGGGAGATTGAGCAAGCTAATTTTATTCCCATCAATGTTTCTAGTCGGCCCCAAAGAGACAGAAGACCTCCCGCACGGTATCATGACTATGTTTGCCACACTATTGTTGACCCCAACTCTTCACCCCTCCATAGTGCTTCTTCAGGTACCAATCATTCCCTCTCATATTTTATTAGCTACGATCGTTTTTCTACGTCTCATCGTGCTTTCTTAGCAGCTGTCACTTATAATAATGAACCTAAAACCTTTTGCCAAGCCATCCAGAATCCTAAATGGTGTGAAGCTATGGCAAAGGAGATTACTGCACCTGAGGAGAATCAAACATGGGACTTGACTACCTTGCCACCAGGCAAAAGGGGGTTGGGTTGTAAATGCGTGTACAAGGTAAAGTACCAAGCTTATGGGTCAGTTGAGCGATTTAAAGCTCGTCTTGTCATTTTGGGCAATACCCAGATTGAAGGGCAAGATTTTAATGAGATATTTGCTCATGTTGCTAAGATGGTCACAACCCAATGCTTGTTGAGCATAGCTGTGTCCAAGGGTTGGGAGTTATACCAAATGGATATTACTCATATTAGTAATGCTTTTCTGCATGGTGATCTTACTGAAAAAATATATATGCGACCACCACCTGACTTCTGTAACCCCACTTGGTGTGTCATCTGAAGAAGTCATTATATGGGTTACGACAAGCTCCTCGACAGTGGTTCTTCAAACTTGCATCGTCAGCCACCTTTGGATCATTCACTATTCCTTTACACCAAAGGCAGTGTCTTTTTGGCTTTACTTGTTTATGTTGATGATCTGGTTCTCACTGGTAACAACACTAATCACTGTAAAGAGTTTAAGGAGTATCTACAAAGGTGTTTTAAGTTGAAAGATTTGGGGCCCCTTAAATATTTTCTTGGGATAGAGGTTGCTCATTCTCCTAAAGGTCTCTTCTTGTGTCAACGCAAGTATACATTGGATATACTTTCTGATACTGGAATGTTAGGTGCCAAGCCTGCTGCATTTCCTATGGAGCAACACCATAAGCTCTCTATCGATTCAGGTGATCTGATTGCTGATGCTTTGCCGTATAGGCGACTTGTTGGACGGCTTATCTACTTGACCATTACACGAGCAGACATCATTTATTCAGTTTATATCCTGAGTCAGTTTATGCAGGATCCACGTCAAGGTCATTGGGATGCAACTATGAAGATGTTACGATACTTGAAGTCCAGTCCTGGTCAAGGACTTTTTTTGCCTGTCTATAATACGCTTGACTTGTCAGTTTACTGTGACTCAGAGTGGGCTAGCTGCCCTATGACAAGGCGTTCAATGATGGGACATTTCGTTAAACTTGGCCAAGCTCCTATTTCTTGGAAAACTAAGAAGCAGCCTACAGTCTCTCATTTGTCTGCCAAAGCTGAGTATCGGGCTATGGCTAATGCCACTAGTGAAGTGGTCTGGATTCACAACTTACTGCAGTTTCTTGGAGTTCCTGTTCCTGTTGCTAAATTGTATTGTGACAATCAACCAGCGCTACATATTGCAGCTAATCCTGTTTTTCATGAACGAACAAAATATTTTGAGGTTGATTGTCACTTTATTCGAGAATGTCTCATGTCTGGTGCTCTTACCATTTGCTACACACCCAATACCGAGCAAACTGCAAATATATTTACTAAAGCACTAGGACAATGACAATTTCAGTATCTACTCGACAAGTTGGACGTTGCTACATGCTCCAACTTGAGGGGGAGTATTAGGAATATTATTCTTATGTAATTGTTAGTCATAATTCTGTTTCTTTTTCTTATAGGATTCTTGTTAGAGTTATATTTTTGTATAGGATTCTGCTTCCTTGTATACTTCTATTTCCTTCTATATTTTCTACTCTTGTAACCTAATTTCTAGTATGTATGTATGTATGTATGTATGTGTGTGTGTGTGTGTGTGTGTGTGTGTGTGTGTGTATATATATATATATATATATATATATATATATATATATATATATATATATAAGGACATGGCTAGGGGGAGGGTCGAGACAGAGAAAGCATTCTCCCCAAATTGCATATTTTACACCTGCAAATATCTTTACAAACTCAGCATATTACTTCTCCAAATAGTGTGCAGTTGAAAAATTGAGCTACTTCAGTTTAGCTATTCGACCCTTCTTACTTAGCTTGGACCTATACTTGACCTTGTACCTTTAATAAGATTGATCTTGACCTAAACCCGACTTGACGCCCTACTGCCCTAAATCTGAGGTAATGTTTGGTTGAATATAAGCAACCTTGTAATGTAAATAAATTTGTAATTGTGTTTCCATTAACTTGTTTGGTTATAAGAAAGTATTGCAAATAACAACTACTTTGTAACTACTATTACCACGAACTATGTAATTATGATTGCTTTACAAAGTTGATCACATTACATTACATTCAACCAAACATTACATTAGGGTAATTAATTATGATGTTGGTCATCTTTGCATGACAAGCTTGCTTGATGAAGCAATTGTAGGTTTGAATTTGATCAAAATGAAAATAATTTGTAATGGTTTTCTATAAAGAAGATCGTCAGTCCAAAATATAGGTTAAAACTAACCCCTCAAGAGGAAATGTAATAATTTTCAAAATCAGCAAAACCCTAAAACGAAAGCAAAAATCCGCAAAGAACCAGGCCTATCAGCTTGAAGATATATACTTGGGCTTGAACATGAAATTTGGGACACAATCGAATAGCACTCCGATCCTTTTGACCAAGAAACTCAAAAAACTGTGAGAAATTTCTATGACAGAAGTTTTTGTTGAAGAAGATCATAGTCACATTAAAATACCTAGAGGTGGCAATTTCACTTGCATTCAATGCATATTCATTCCACCTGACCCAAAAACGCGGGTAAAAACCTGATATATATGGATGATTGATGGATGATGGATGATGGTTTGACGGATTGACTTAAATGCGGGAGATGCTCCATCTGACCCATCACTTGATCCATCACCCGCTTAGTCTTCCACTTGTTTATCCGCTATTTGCAATCAGTATACTTTTTATTTTTGTCTTTTTAATGATTATATTATTAATTTTATAATTTTTGTCAAAATTAATGTGACAAATATAATATTTATTCACGTCTTGGACCTACAATATCGTTTTTAGACTTTTCAAAAGCCAAAGCTTGTTTTTTCTCATAAATTTGCTAACATATTACATCTAAACTTTCATTACCCGTTTACCCCCATGCACCTTTTTTCACCTACGAATAGTGGACGGATGGATTGAATGAAGTGGATGAAGGCAGATGATGGATGCGGATAATGATTCATACAATTCGAATCCTATCCATTGCCACCCTTAGAAACACCTGCCCGAAAAAGAAAAAAAATCATGCACAATATTAATTTCATTATTTAGACTGGCTAAGTGTTGAATAGGAAAAAAGAATTTCATTGTTTGGAGTGGTTTCGACTTTTTGACACTATTTAGACTGGTTCCTTGCTTAAATGTTTTTTTAATAAATTTTGGAATTTTATGTGGATATAACAAAGTTATTAGCCCTTAAATCACCTCTTAAAAACCCAATTGAAATTGCTTTTAGGATATAACATTCATCTACAAAATTATTGATAATTACTGCTGTTATATGTAAGGCAAAACGCTTAATTATAGGCTGAAACTTGAAACATAATTCTTTATTAACGTTTGCTTGCAATAGAGAATACATCTTTGGAGTTGATATTCAGCAATTGAGCGCTTCCATATAGACATGTTATGCATCATATGAAGTCCAAACAAATACTATACCTTAAAAAAAACATGCTGTAAATCTAACTATTTGTATGCGTTTGTGTATGCGTTACATTTGCATGATTTCTTCCTCAAAAGCTTTCATAGCAGAAGCTGCCATACCAAGATGAATGCTGATGCTCTTCTTATCGATGCCATGGGGAAGAAACAAGGCCACTTCTTTATCGGGCAAACCCACAGGTCCTGTGTAGATCGGTTCGCCCCATCCAAAGTCGGTTGTATGAAAAGATAGCCTAGACCATGCCGTGATTACCAAGGTAGCGTTCAAAGAAGGCCTAGCCCTCGTCACCTCAAAGTAGTCGATGGCAGATCTCATATAACTGTCAGTAACCGACTTGATCGCTCTTTGGACTAAGCCCACCGTGTAGGAAAGAGGATTTTTGAGTAGATCCTCTACTCTGGAAAGTGCGCAAGCCAACACAATTCCATTGCCAAAGAACCCCTTTGGCAACGGGGGGTTAAACTTAGATCGTCCATCAACAGCAAAGAGCAACTTCGCTTGTTGATCAGGGTGCATCCCTAGGGCTTTGCATCGAGCCCTCCACACCAAGGCCGTGAGGGCCTCGAAGGTGGTGCACTTGCTTAGGACTCCATCTTCGATTGCTTTGTTCTTCAAGCGAACCAATTTCTATGGGTCGAAAGAGAAGGATCCATGCACCATTTCTTCATCATAGAGGAGCTCATGAGTGTTGGATATGTCCTCGATGTCCATGAACTCATTGTGAGGGAATTTGATCTTCGATGACTCATTCGCCTTGAGGATTGTCCTGTCCAGAGATGGAGGGACGGTTAGGGGTATGTCTCGAGCCATTTGGCCCCATGAGTTTACGAACTCAACCGCAGAAAGCCCATCCGCCATGCAATGGTTCATGGCTATAGCAATTGAGAAGGCTCCACAGCTAAACTTTGTCACCTGAAATTGGATGGAAGGGTTAATTAACCAACTTATACCTTTACTTTCTTGATTACCTTTTCTAAACTCTAAAAAGATGTTGTTTCCTAAAATATTTAATTTACCTTAGTTTAAATGTACTATTTAACTAATCACTGTGAGTATGTCTCTCGTGAAAAAACCACAAATATGTCACGTACACGAGAATTGAGAGCAAAATGATCCTAAGAATTTTCTGAATATTTCTTAAGATTGAATTCTTGTCAATTAGAGGGGAAATTTTTTCAAGCAAAATGATAAAATTAAACTTCACAATTTATAATTAATTATAATTATTGAAAATTTGGTAATTTTAAATAATACATATCAATTTTGATTATTGCAAGACATTTAGCACTTAAAAAGCATCTTCTAGTAAAACATACATCAACATTTTAAAAAATTTGTAATACATGGGCCCCCATTTGGGGCAAACTAATCCAGTAAAGATGGTTGTGGGATATGGAGAGGAAGGGGGAACAAAACCACTAAATCAGGCCCTTTGTTGACATGACCCATGGACAAAGCCATTTTATCAGACTAGATGTATTTTCAGACCTATCATTTGACAAAATATGATGCTGCTTCTCAATGCTTAAGATTAAGACACTAGGTTAAACGTTCTAGTATACTTTCATGTTTTCTAATGGGCCTCTTCATTATTTCCCACCCAGTTAATCATACAAATAAAAAAAAGTACCTGAACAGTGAGAAGAGGGGTTTCGAGGATATTCTTAGCTCCAGGGACTTCATAGACAAGGTTCATGAGCATGATGGGATCAACAGTAGCCATGCCTACCATCTTAGCCAAGGAGCAGTTGGCTTCCGCCTCAGTGAAGATGGCTCCTTCCCCGGTGCAATCAACGGCCAGCTTCCCCTCCGGAGTAATGGTGAGCCGCCCGGCTAGAGGGTAGTAGTGAACCAGGACCCTGGCTAAGGACTCTTTGACCACCTTGGCTGCATCTTCATTTCCTTTGTTTGGTGACTTGTATAGGTAAAGAGTCCTCATTGTCACTGCTATGTTCTGATCCAAGTTGCATAAGAAGTAGAGCTCCCTTTCTCTCTTATCCACCGGAGGAACCCTTGTTGGCTCCCCAAGCTTTATCTCAAGCTCCAAGCTTCCATTGATCAAACCGTTCTCCATCTTTCTGAAAGACCGGAAAACCTACATCACGATTCAAATAAAATTTTTAGTCCGGAGGGTTCAAGTGTGTGTAATCTTATCTCTAATAGTAAGCAATCTACTATTATAGGCAATATAATGTGAATGATGACAGACAATAAACCTCGAGATTCGCAAGGAATAGTAAGCTATATATACCTGTGTTTCACTAGAGATCGAATTGAAGAAGAAGATGATGAAGAATGGGAACTATATATAGAAGGATTAGGTGGTTTTTAGCAAAGTTTTAGATGAGATACAAGTGTGTAGCTTAGCTTATGTTGGCTAGCTAGAGAAAGTGGGTTTTGGGGATACTTACAATAAGATGATTTAGCACATATTTATATAATTAAGGATGGCATGCATGGAGCTAAATGGCCTTGAAAAATATTTTGGGTCCAATTTCTTTCTCTTTGTTGGGATAGAACTAAAGTACTAATCAAATTAAGGTGCCAACTGGAGCTCCACAAGTTGGTACAAGATGGGGTACATTATTAGACCAAGTAGTAGTTTGTAGGGTTACCATGCATTAAATAGCCTTTGGAGGTTGATTTGGGTACACATCTCATGTTTAGGCCTCCTTTGGTTTGGAGTTTTCTACTCGGGAAGTAGTCAAGATTTTAGGGGGTGGCTATCCCTCATGTGTGGTTGCTTGACTAGGCTCCTACAGAATAAATGAATTCATTGGATGTTGAGAAATTATGGGTACTTACATGCACCCTTTCAAAAATTCAAGCGTTGATTACTTTATTTTTAAAAAATGCTACAAAATTTTATGTTGTCATAATCTTTTCCATTATATATAAAAAACAAATACTATTATGTGCAACATAATTTGTCCTTATGCTGTATATGATTTATGGTTTATGCTTAACAAAAACCAAGACGGCGAAGTTCTATCCAATTAAAAACATTACCCTAACTATATCTAAACATGAAAGTATAATTATCGATATTTTATTTGAACTTCATGTTCGAATATGAAAGCTTTTTGTATCTTGTAGATTGTTGCCATCTTCTTAATTTGATCTATATTTAAATTTGTCAAGTGCTGTTTTTTCCAAGCAGGTACAACAAGAAATTGAAACTTTTTTGCATGCGACGACGTATAGCACGCTGCTTGTTTCTTTTTCTTTTTTTTAAATAAAGATAAACAGTCAATTAAAGATTATGAGCTCTTACTGAGAATTGAAGACACATCAAACGAACGCATGAATTAGTTAGTACCCTCCTTGAAAAGTCAGACTTGCTTACTTAAAAATAGTGCTAATCAAGTTGGATAAATGAAATCATCAAAATAGGCGTCTTAGCCATGCATGAATTGGCACTGATCATTCACATCACTAATCTGCATTAATCAAACGTGTAAAAGGTAGCTCAAACGCTCAAACTTGTTAAATAGACATATCCATTTAATGCACATGAGTACTAGCAACTCATGACACTGACAAATTGCAACTACCTTTCAAGTCTGAATGTCTAGAACTCCTTATTTACTTGGGGAGATATTCTTGTCATAGTTTCTTACATTGAATTAAAGCATAAAAGGCAACGGAAATGGGGCAATTATATGCATTAAGGACGGGGACCTGGTCCATTTATATGTGAAGCTTCATGGATTTAGGGTTCAATATATGTGAATATTTTACCTACTTGCTTAGCCAACAAAAAGGTGGGTGCATGTTGCCGAGCTAGTGTACATTTGATAACTGCGGGCTAAAGAAATATTTTAAAATATTCTATATGAGAAATACACTTAGGCTCTGTTTGGACCTTCAAAAATTTGGTGGAAAGAAAAAAATTGAGGAAAGTTACTTTTTTTCTTGTGTTTGGTTTAGAAAAAATCACAAAGAAAAAATATGGAGGAAAGTTTGGTGGAAAAATTGTTAGAAACAAGTGACAAAATTTTCCTCATAAAATTGTGAGGAAAGTTTGAGGAAATTTCCCAACCTTCTCTAACTTTGTATTGTTTAGATGACATCAAAATAATTTAAGTAGTTCATCAACATTCAAATTTCTCATCCAAATTCTTGTATTTTTTCCTTGATCCAAACAAGAGAAAAAAATTCATTTTCTTCCTCTTTTTTTTTCCTTCGCATTTTTTTCCTTCAACTTTTTTTTCATCAAATTTTCTGAAGACCAAACAGAGCCTTAGTAAAAAAATATATATATGTGGTAAGAGACAACACATACATGTTTGATTAACTTTTAGGTATTATTAGGTACACTGCTGTATTTCTCAAAAGTGAGAACACATACTCATAGGACCATGTAAAAATTTACTGCTAAAATATTTGTTGAAAGTTTTATGCTGCAAAACTATATATTTATGATTTTTGAAGTGGATGTTCGAAAAACACTCCTTTTAGTGCTAATAAAATTTCAGAAAAATAAAAAGTGGACACTTATTAAAGTAAAATTTTGGGATATGTCATTGGCTTAAACCTTCTCTCCCAAGGATGTGCAGTTCAAAGTAATTAAACTACCCAAAAAAAAAGTCAAAACAATCTGCAAGCATTGATGAATTGGCTAAAAATGTGAAGTTCAAGAGAATAAAAATTGGACTTCAGTTCTCACGACAAAAAAATTACCACTTTTTTTGCTTAAATACCCCAACTTTAATTTAAAGAAAGCTTAATTGGCTAAATAAGTTTATTAGACTGCACGAGTCTATAAAATAAAGCAAACTAGATGATTTCAATGTGGAGACCAATTATTGTTGCCTAATTAATTAAGGCAGTCGCATAGCACCTATTTTGCTACTAATTAAGCATTTTGAAGAATCTGGTAAAACGATAATTAAATATATGACAATATATCATGAGTCTTATTTTTACTAAAGCAAATAAAATAACCTTATTGCGTCCCAAACAACATCACATATACGTGAACGAAATGCACAACAAGTATGTAATAGTTTACATCCAATTTCATGTAGAACATGAACAAACACTCGTAAGTACACTAACTTGGAATTTGAAATGTTTTACTATACATATATCTTACAATAGAAAATACATCCTTGTGTTGATATCTTAGTAGGAACCCTTCCATATTTATATACAGATTTTGTATCACAACCCGAACATATATTGAAGACTCAGATCACCCAGAGGGGGTGAATAGAGTAATTGCAAAAACTTAAAATTAATAATTGAAAGCAAAAACAAAATTTAAATCGAGACAATGCACAATAATATTTTAACGAGGTTGGGCCTCAATCAGGCTTAAATCCCCACCTATAGTTATCCAACTCTATGATTCAACACTCTACTTCTCTTATTAAAATGAACTTTCACAATCTCTCAGAGTTACTTTATTCTAGAGATCCTAATCACTTAAACCAACCTCTTGATTTAAGTTTGGGTGGAGTTGACTTCATAAGCTCCAAGTTCACTCCTTATAATAATTCTTTCACCTCAATTCTTTGATCTCAAAATAAAGCTTAGTACAATAACTCAATGAGTGTTCTCAATGTTTTTTCTCACTTGCTTTGATGCTTGCTCTTTTCATTTGACCTCTATTTATAGGCTTCAGTGGTCGTGCACCAATTCTGCTAAGAAAGGAAATTATGTTCAGAATATCTTGAAATTACATTTCAGGCCCTTAAAATCTGGTTGGCAAATTCTAATTTGATTTTCTTGCAATTTTTGCCACGATTTGTGTTGATATAAAGCTGCATAATATTTTTTCCCTATTATTACAGAATATTACAGATATTCATTCTAGAATCAAGGGATAATGTTACCTAATTTGACTCAAATCATATCGTATCATTTTTACATAGTAAGTATCATAGGTTAGAAGCATATTTATCATGTGAGGATAAAATTATGACAAATCAATTAATTTGATTCCTCAAAATTTGAAACTCAAATTTTGGATTAGCTAAATAATTTTCTTGATTAACTTCCCAATTAACCAATCAAATAAAATCACACATATCTTCTTCATAAACATCCACAAGTTTTTCTTGGTTTAAATTAATGGGCTGCTTTATTATGCTTATTTCAAATTTACCAGCCATTTAAACGTCATTACATGGATTCATTTGATTCATAATTAACTCAATCCTTTTTGTCTTTCATCAAAATATCATCCAACTTATTCTAAGTTTAGGAGTAACTTAACATATATCTTGAAAGAATAAATCACAATGTATAAATAACTATTTGTTCGTGTATGTGTGTGTTAAACTTGCATGATTTCTTCCTCAAGGACTTCCATGGCAGAGGCTGGCATGCCAAGATGGATGTTGATACTTTTCCTACCAATACCATGAGGGAGAAACAAAGCCACCTCTTTATCGGGCAAACCCACAGGCCCTGTGTAGATGGTCTCTCCCCATCCAAAATTAGTGGTGTGAAAAGATAGCCTAGACCACGCCGTGACCACCAAGGTTGCACTCAAAGAAGGCCTAGCCCTTGTCACCTCAAAGTAATCTATAGCGGATCTCATATAACTGTCAGTAACTGACTAAACCGCTTTTTGAACCAACTCCACTGCGTAAGAAAGAGGGTTTTTGAGTAGATCATCCACTTTGCAAAGGGTGCAAGCCAAAACAATTCCGTTCGCAAAGAAGCCCTTTGGCAATGGGGTTAAACTTAGATCGTCCATCAACAGCAAATAGTAACTTGGCTTGTTGGTCAGGGTGCATCCCTAGGGCTTTGGATCGAGCTCTCCACACCAAGGCGGTGAGGGCCTCGAAGGTGGTGCACTTGCTTATGGCTTCAAACTTCGATTGCTTTGTTCTTCAAACGAACCAATTTCTCATGGTCGAAAGAGAAGGATCCATACACCATTTCTTCATCAAAGAGGAGCTCATGATGGGCGTTGGAAATGTCTTCACTGTCAAGGAGCTCATCATGAGAGAACTCGATCTTTGGTGGATCTCGCGCTTCGAGGATGGTTCGTTCTAGAAAAGGAGGGATGGTTAGGGGCAAACCTCAAGCCACTTCACCAAACTCCACCGCGTAAAGCCCATCCTTCATGCAATGGTTCATGGCTATGGCTACAGAAAATGCTGCACAATTGAATCCTGTTACCTGGATTGAAAGAAGAAAGAAACTAAATTAATTGATTTTGTACTTTATTTTCAATATTAGGAGTTCTAAGTGGGGTTAAGGGTGATTTCTTTCTGTCAAATTTTTTATATCAATTGGGCTTTCAACAAATGACTCATATATACAAGCTCTAGTGAGGTTTCAATCCAAAATCAATTCATAATAGATGTAGTAACTCACAAACTTATATTCTAAAAGAAGCATACTAGCTGTATGTCGTATTCAAAAGAGCAAGATAATACGATAATGAAGCAAATTTCCTTATTTCTTAACTAATTAATTTAGCTAATATGACAATATTTAGAGAAACGTTGTCTATGTCACTATTTGCACCAAAAAAAAGGGAAAACAATGAAGCTCATTTTCGAAAAAGATAAAAGGTGTTGGCATTTTAGCCTGAAATGATGTAGAAATCGAGGCTAAAATTGATAACATTTTGCATATATTTGATGCCAATTTTTATAAATATATATACACTAATTAAGAAAGTGATATATAAATTTAAACTAACGTCAAATACTTATTAAAAAATAGTTGTCATCACCTATAATTTTTATACCGTAACATATTTATTTTTCTTCCATACAAGTTCTTTATCCTTGATTCCATGCAAGTCTTCATATTCTTTGTGTGGATTTGTATTTACATTTCATGGGATTTCAACTAAAATATCTTAATCCATGTATAATATCAAGACTGTGGATATATAACTTTTTGCTTGGAATAGAAAATACATCTTTGGTGTTGATATTGGAGCGCTTGAGCTCTTCCATATGGACATGTTATGCATCATATATATGTAGTCCAAACATATACTGTACCTTAAAAATAAATAAAAAAATACTTTAAATCTAACTATTTGTATGCGTTTGTGTATGCGTTACATTTGCATGATTTCTTCCTCAAAAGCTTTCATAGCAGAAGCTGCCATACCAAGATGAATGCTGATGCTCCTCTTATCGATGCCATGGGGAAGAAACAAGGCCACTTCTTTATCGGGCAAACCCACAGGTCCTGTGTAGATCGGTTCGCCCCATCCAAAGTCGGTTGTATTAAAAGATAGCCTAGACCATGCCGTGATTACCAAGGTAGCGTGCAAAGAAGGTCTAGCCCTCGTCACCTCAAAGTAGTCGATGGCAGATCTCATATAACTATCAGTAACCGACTTGATCGCTCTTTGGACTAAGCCCACCGTGTAGGAAAGAGGATTTTTGAGTAGATCCTCTACTCTGGAAAGTGCACAAGCCAACACAATTCCATTGCCAAAGAACCCCTTTGGAAACGGGGGGTTAAACTTAGATCGTCCATCAACAGCAAAGAGCAACTTGGCTTGTTGATCAGGGTGCATCCCTAGGGCTTTGCATCGAGCCCTCCACACCAAGGCCGTGAGGGCCTCGAAGGTGGTGCACTTGCTTAGGGCTCCATCTTCGATTGCTTTGTTCTTCAAGCGAACCAATTTCTCTGGGTCGAAAGAGAAGGATCCATGCACCATTTCTTCATCATAGAGGAGCTCATGAGTGTTGGAGATGTCCTCGATGTCCATGAACTCATTGTGAGGGAATTCGATCTTCGATGGCTCATTTGCCTTGAGGATTGTCCTATCTAGAGATGGAGGGACGGTTAGGGACAAGTCTCGAGCCATTTGGCCCCATGAGTTTACGAACTCAACTGCAGAAAGCCCATCCGCCATACAATGGTTCATGGCTATGGCTACTGAGAAGGCTCCACAGCTAAACTTTGTCACCTGAAAGTAGATGGAAGGGTCAATTAACTAACTCATACCTTCGCTTTCTTGATTAGCTTTTCTAAACTCTGAAAACATGCTCTTTCATAAAGTGTGTTTAATTTACCCTAGTTTAACTGGACGGTTCAACTAATCACTATGAGTATATCTCTAGGGAAAGCCCACAAATATGTCACACAAGAATTGAGAGCAAAATGATCCTAATGATTTTCTGAATATTCTCAAGATTGAATTCTTGTCAATTAGAGGGGCAATTTTTTTGAGAATAAAACTTCATAATTCATAATTAATTACAATTATTGAAAATTTGGTGGTTTTAAGTCATACATATTAATTTTGATTAATGCAAGACAAACACTTAAGAAATATCTTATCGTAAGACATACATCAACATTTTTTTTTTAAATCAGTAATATATAGGCCCCAATTTGGAACAAATTAATCCACTAGAGATTGTTGTGGGATATGGAGGGGGAGCTAGGGGGAACAAACCTGCTAAACTAGGCCCATTGCGGACATGACCCATGGATAATGCCATTTTATCAGACTAGATGTATTATTAGACCTATCATTCGACAAATATGAGGCTCCTTCTTAATGTTTAGGATTAAGACACTAGGTTAAACGTTCTAATATACTTTCATGTTTTTCTCTTCATTATTTCTCACCCAGTTAATCAAACAAATAAAAAAAGTACCTGAACAGTGAGAAGAGGGGTCTCAACGATATTCTTAGCTCCAGGGAATTCATAGACAAGGTTCATGAGTATTATGGGATCAACAGTAGCCATGACCACCATCTCAGCCAAGGAGCAGTTGGCTTTCGCCTCGGCGAAGATGGCTCCTTCCCCAGTGCAATCGACGGCCAGCTTCCCCTCTGGGGTAATGGTGAGCCGCCCGGCTAGAGGGTAGTAGTGAACGAGGACCTTGGCTAAGGACTCTTTGACCGCCTTGGCTGCATCTTCATTTCCTTTGTTTGGTGACTTGTATAGGTAAAGAGTCCTCGTTGTCACTGCTATGTTCTGGTCCAAGTTGCATAAGAAGTAGAGCTCCCTTTCTCTCTTATCCACCGGAGGAACCCTTGTTGGCTTCCCAAGCTTTATCTCCAGCTCCAAGCTTCCATTGATCAAACCACTCTCCATCTTTGTGAAAGATTAGAAAACCTACATCATGATTCAAATAAAAATGCTAAATATTTTTAGTCGAGAAGGTTTAGATGTATGCAATCTTATCTCTAATAATGATCTGTCTACCATTATAGGCATTAAAATGTGAACGATGAAAGACAATAAGTGGTAACATAAACCATGAGATTCGCAAGGAATAGTAAGCTATACCCGTGTTTCACTAGAGATCGAATTGAAGAAGAAATGATGAAGAATGGGAACTATATATAGAAGGATGAGGTGGTTTTTAGCGAAGTTTTAGATGAGATCCAACTGTATAACTTAGCTTATGTTGGCTAGCTAGAGAGAGTGGGTTTTTTTGGGGATACTTAGAATAAGATGATTTAGCACATATTTATATGAGGATGCCATGCATGAGGCTAAACGGCCTTGAAAAATATTTTGGGTCCAATTTCTTTCTCCTTGTGTTGGGATATAGTATTAAGATGCCAACTTGAACTCCACAAGTTGGTACAAAATGGGATACATTATTAGACCAAGTAGGAGCGTTAGGAAACTATGCATTAAATAGCCTTTGGAATTTTCTGCTCGGGAAGTAGTCAAGATTTTAGGGTGGCCACCCCTCATGTGTTGTTGCTTGACTAGGCTCCTACAAGAATAAATGAATTCATTGCATGTTGAGAAATTATGTGCACATATATACATCCACTCTTTCAAAACTTCAAGGCTTGATTACTTCATATGCTACAAAATTTTCATGTTGTCATAATCTTTTCCACAATAGAGAACAAATAATATTGTGTGCAACTTAATCTATGCATACACTGTATATGATTCATGGCTTATCCTTAGCAAAGATCAAAACCAAAACCATGAAGTTCTATCCAATTAAAAACATTACTCAAATTATATCTATATATAAAAGTATAATTATCGATATTTTGTTGGAACTTCATGTTCAAATATGAAAGCTTTTTGTATCTTGTATATTGTTGCTATCTGCTTAATTTGATCTATATTTCAATTTGCCAAGTTTATTCTAAGAAGGTTCAAATTGGAGTCTTAGCCATGCATTAATTGGCCATTACTCATTAATCTGCATTCATCAAACGCATAAACGGTAGCTCAAACACTCAAACTTGTTAAACAGACAGTACTAAAGACATGTCCATTTAATGCACATGAGTACTAGCACTTAATAACATTGACAGATTGCAACCAAATTTCAAATCTAAATATCTAAAACTCCTTATGGCTTGTTTGGTTCTATGTAATCAAAGTGATAATGTAATGAAAATGTTAATGGTAATTCCATTACCATGTTTGGTTACCATTAAGGAATATAATCAAAATTACATTGTAATCACATTTACCTCAATCTATGTAACTACAATTACTTGACTTTTTCTAAATTATTGTGATTGTATACCTTTGAAGCAAAGTCTATCCAACTATAAGCTATTATATTTGAAAACTTTCTCTTCCTTCTCTCCACTGTCTCTTCTCTACTTACCCTCTCTTATTACTTTGGAACCACTTTTTTAAAGGTTTGAAGCCCCCCCTCACCCCCTCTCTCCTCTTCATATTAGATAAAGTTTAACCTAGACCATGATCGTATTATTGTAACTGCATTTTTATACGTTCTAGACATCGTGCTTCTCTCTCTCTCTCTCTCTCTCACTCATCATCATCATCATCATCATCATCAACATCATCTTCTTCTTCTCTCTACTTGGTAAACTTGAATAATATTACATTATTATAATATAGAAGAAATAGAGTGAAGTAAGTCGCATGTGAAATAGCATAATCATTGGATGATAATTATCAACAATGTTACATATAATTAAAATAGGCAAAAATAAAATGCGAATTGAATTGCAAGTACTTCACGCCACATGTAAAATTAAGTATTATTTGTACATGAATTCATTCCTTTACACTCGTAAAAACTTTGTAACCAAACATTATAATATAATTATTATCCCATTCCATTACACTCATAATTGCATTACATGGTGAATTACATTGCATATTGATTGCATTACTTTCAACCAAACGCTACATTATTTTCTTGGGGAGATATTCTTGTAATAGTTTGTGACATTGAATTAAAGCATAAAAGGCAAAGGAAATGGGGACATTATATGCATCAAGGACCAGGTCCATCTATGAAGCTTCATGGATTCAGGGTTCAATATATGTTAATATTTCACCTACTTGCTTGGCCAACAAAAAGGTGTGTGCGTGTTGCCTAGATAGTATACAGTAGGGGTGAGCAGACAAATCAGGTATTCGGTTCCGGACTCAGAATTGGTTCGGACCCGGCAAGTATGAACCCGGGCCCAGTTAGATCGGTTCTGGGACTAGTTCCAAGATTTAGGACCCAGTCATAAAGGGGTCCGGTACCGCATCCTGAAAATTTGGACCCGAATCCGGACCCAGTACCCTATACCCAGTCAAAATTTAAAGAATTTTGATTAAAAAAATATAAAAAGTAAACCCTTATTCTTCAAGTGATTTATCTTTTGTACCAAGACCCAACTCCCAACTACCCCAATTTAACATTTTGCCTTTGTTGCTTTCAATTTATCCCCAACTTACTCTTTATGTATCTCGACCGCTATAAATTTCTTCCTTCAGGCTTTAACTCTCCTCATGAGCGTTATAGCTTACTACATGTTTGTTTTTATAATATTTTGATTTGATGGTTTCCCTCTCTCTTTCTATTTCAAGTGAATTAAAATCAATTTTAGGCCTCTCGTTCGTTTTATAATCTTGATTTGTGGGTTTCTGATTAATATTATTTTCAATTCTCTGAGTTTATTTTTAAGTAATTTTAAAGTATGTAAATCTTTTTACTGCTCATTTCGTATTTAATTTAGCCTTATAATTTAGTTTTTAGCAATTTGATTTCAGATATGAGTTCATAACTTCATTCGATCCCTTACTCTTTATATTTTATTAGGCGAAAAATAAAAACAAAAAAATTATTTAGGAACTGGGTACCCGAAACTGGACCCGGTTCCGACCGGGTCCGAGACTGGGTCCAAATTTTAGGACCCAGTTCCAACTGGGTTCGGGACCGGTTCCAAATTTTAGGACCCGGTTCCAACCGGTTCCGGTTCCGGTTCCTAAAATTCCAACCGGGTACCCAATCCCGCTCACCCCTAGTATATATTGGATAACTGCGAACTGAAAAAATATATTTAAATATTCTACATAAGAAATACACCTAGCTAAAAAAAATATATACGTGGTAAGAGACAACAGTACACATACATGTTTAATTAACTTTGAAGCGTTACCGGATACAGTGTTGTATTTCTTAAAAGTGAAAGCACATACTCATAGGACCAAAAATTCACTGCTAAAATGTTTGTTGAAAATTTTATACTGTAAAACTATATGTATATGATTTTTGAAGTGGATGTTCAAAAAACATTCCTCGTACTACTAATAAAATTAAATTTCAGAAAATTAAAAAGTCGACACTTAAAGTAAAATTTTGGGATATGTCATCGGCTTAAACTAGAGCTGGGTAATGTGTCGGATCGGATCGGGGTTCGTATTTGTGTTGAATTTAAACGGGTTGAAAGCTCCAAACCTGAACTCGACCTGTTTAATAAACGGGTTGAAAAAGTTCAACCCAAACCGCTTAACATTTAAACAGGTTGACCTGAACCTAACCCGTTTATATAAACAAGTAAAACGGGTTAGGTTTAAGTTACACATTTACCCACCAATCCATTTAATTGCAACACAAATTTCAACCCAAAGATAATTTACCAAACAAATTATATATTTTTCAGCCTCTGAAGGCATAGCTGCTTTCAAAAGTACACCAAAATATCAAGTACTTACAGGCTCCAGCATATTCAGGGCCCATTCCAGCAAAACAATCTACAGCAACATAATTTTATAACCTAAAAAGTTCACGTAAAAACCAATTGCTTACGTTACAAACCATATCCAAGTCAAGTCTTAAACAACAGCAAATAAAGTCAAATTGTCTAAAATTCTTAATAACATAACCATCAAGTCAACAATTAACAAGTTCATAAAAAAGACCACAAAGTCTAATTCTCTAAAGCCTAATTTTGATAGAAAATGTAAATGATATACATTAAACGGTAAATAAATAGTAAACGGGTTGACTTATTTAACCCGTTTAATTAAACGGGTTAATAGATAATTTTTTGTGTCAAGATTCTCAACCTGAACCTAACCCAATTAATTAAACGGATTTACCGTGTCAACCCATTTAACTAAATGGGTTCAAACTTTATACCCAAATGTACTTAACTTCGTATTAAATTCGGATCGATAATTGTGTCAGGTTAGTTTTTTCCAACTCTAACTAAAACCTTTTCTCCCAAGGATGTCCACTACTAGCTCAACTACCAACTCCTTATTTCCGCCCCCTGCTCCACCACCAAAAAGATAAATAAATAAGCACAAACACAAGTTTCCATCATTGATCATTTCCCATTTTCCTATCCATTGTGATCACTGCACTGACCTCATGAATATGCATGGTCAAAATTAATGATCTATCTCGTAGATAATGTAGAAATGAATATAGTCAAATTAAACTACAAAGAAAATAGTCAAAATAATTTGCAAGCATTGATGAATTGGTTAAAAATGTGAGGTTCAAAAGGAAAAAAAAAAATGGACTTGAGTTCTGCACGACAAACAAATTACCCCCTTTTTTTGCGCAAATAACCCAAGTTTAATTTAAAGAAAGTTTAATTGGCTCAATAAGTTTATTAGACCTTACAAATCTATAAAATAAAGCAGACTAGACGATTTCAATGCGAAGACCAATTATTGTTGCCTAATTAATTAAGGTACTCGGACAGCACCTATTTTGCTACTAATTAAGCATTTTGGAAAATTTAGTAAAACGATAATTAAATATATGACAATATATCATAAGTCTTATTTTTATTAAAGCAAAGAATATAACCTTATTACGTCCCAAACAACATCATATATACATGAACGAAATACGCAACCAATATGTAACAATTTACATCCAATTTAATGTCGAACATGAACAATAGAAAATACATCCTTGTGTTGATATCTTAGCATCAAGCCTTCCATATTTATAGACAGATTTTGTATCATAACCTGAACATATAACTTGAAAGAAATAAATCAAAATGTATATCTAACTATTTGTGTATGTGTGTGTTAAACTTGCATGATTTCTTCCTCAAAGACTTCCATGGCAGAGGCTGGCATACCAAGATGGATGTTGATACTTTTCTTATCAACACCGTGAGGGAGAAACAAAGCCACCTCTTTATCGGGCAAACCCACAGGCCCTGTGTAGATGGTCTCTCCCCATCCAAAATTAGTGGCGTGAAAAGATAGCCTAGACCATGCCGTGATCACCAAGGTTGCACTCAATGAAGGCCTAGCCCTTGTCACCTCAAAGTAATCGATAGCGGATCTCATATAACTGTCAGTAACTGACTTAATCGCTTTTTGAACCAACTCCACCGCGTAAGAAAGAGGCTTGTTGAGTAGATCATTTACTTTGCAAAGCGCGCAAGCCAAAACAATTCCGTTCCCAAAGAACCCCTTTGGCAATGGGGGGTTAAACTTATATCGTCCATCAACAGCAAACAGTAACTTGGCTTGTTGGTCAGGGTGCATCCCTAGGGCTTTGCATCGAGCTCTCCACACCAAGGCCGTCAGGGCCTCGAAGGTGGTGCATTTGCTTAGGGTGCCATCTTTGATTGCTTTGTTCTTCAAGCGAATCAATTTCTCAGGGTCAAAAGAGAAGGATCCATATACCATTTCTTCATCATAGAGGAGCTCATGGGTGTTGGAAATGTCTTCAATGTCAAGGAACTCATCATGAGAGAACTCGATCTTTGGTGGATCTCGTGCTTTGAGGATGGTTCGATCTAGAGAAGGAGGGATGGTTAGGGGCAAACCTCGAGCCACTTCACCCCATGAGTTCACAAACTCCACCGCAGAAAGCCCATCTGCCATGCAATGGTTCATGGCTATAGCTACAGAAAATGCTCCACAATTGAACTTTGTTACCTGAATTGAAAGAAGAAAGAGAATAAATTAATTGGTTTTGTAATTCATTTTCAAAATTACGGGTTCTAAGTGGTGTTGAATCTAACGTCTTTCTTTCTTGAAACGATCCCTGATAAATACCTATATTCTAAAATATGCGTACGTACTGACTGCATGTCGTATTTATAAGAGCAAGATATATTTTCTAAGAATACGCCAACAAAGCAAATTTTCCTGTTTCTTAACTAATTAATTTAGCTTATATGGCGATATATTAAGACAAGTTATCTGTGTCACTATTTGCGCACAAAAAAGGGGCATCTTCCAAAACAGATAAAGGTGTTGATATTGTAGCCTGAAATGAAATAAAAACCCACATTAAAATTGATGAGATCTTACACTATGTATTTGATGCCGATTTTTCATAAATTGCACACACTGATTAAGAAAGAGATACATAAATATAAATTAATGTCAAATACTAATTAAAAAAAGGAGTCAACTATAGATTTATACCGTAGCATTTTTTTTTTCTTGCGTAAAATTTATTTGTCCTTTCCATGCAAGTCTTCATATTCTTTGGGCGGATTTATATTCACACTTCATGGGATTTGAACTAAAATATCTTAATCCAATGCACATGGAATATCAAGACTGTGGATACTGTAGGTCCCATGATGATATGCCTCTGGCCAACCCTAGTCATTATAATTCTCACCCATTAATCAAGAACTTAAAAAACACAAAAATGAAAAATAATTCTTATAAGAAATAGAACTTAAAATACCTGAACAGTAAAGAGAGGGGTCTCAAGGATATTCTTAGCCCCAGGAAGTTCATAAACCAAGTTCTTAAGTATGATAGGATCACCCGTAGCCATGGCCACCATCTCAGCCAAGGAGCAGTTGGCCTCAGCCTCGACGAAGATGGCTCCTTCCCCGGTGCAGTCGACGACCAGCTTCCCCTCTGGGCTAATGGTGAGCCGCCCGGCTAGAGGGTAGTAGTGAACAAGGACCCTGGCTAGGGACTCCTTCACCACCTTGGGTGCATCCTCATTCCCTTTGGTTGGGGACTTGTAGAGGTAAAGTGTCCTCATTGTCACTGCTATGTTTTGGTCTAGGTTGTCTAGGAAGTAGAACTCTCTCTCTCTCTTCTCCACTGGAGGAACCCTTGTTGGTTCTCCTAGCCTTATCTCAAGCTCCGTCTTTCCATTGAAACTGCTGATCTCCATGTCTATCCTGCTTGTGGTTTCAAGGAGATAAACATGCTAAGATCCTTAGTTTGCTAATTTTAAAAAAAAAAACGATAATAATAAAAGTTGATATGGATGTGGCTATTGCAAAATTTGAAAATCAGGTCAATTTACATGCATGCAGTCTTAACCATAAAATAAGGTTCAGCCTAGAATGGGCAACTTTGATTGTTGCTTGTGTTACTCAATTCAAATGATCGGATTGATACCTAGCTAGTTCGACACTTGAACACGACTTAATCATAAATCAAAGCAAATGAAATCCATTTCAATTGAGTTTGCTAGGTCTAGTTTAATTTACTGATTATCTTTTATTTTTCTAGACGGGTTATTACAAGATAATGATAACAGACACAAAAAAAAAAAAAAAAAAAAAAAAAAAAAAAAAAAAAAAAAAGAAGAATGAATGACATATCAAAGACGAGATAAAATAAATCATGGATATGCATCGAGTTTTGGGGTATACCTTGATGAAAGAAGAAAACGACGAATGGGAAGGAGAGGAGATAAGGAGGGTTTTGGTGTATTGGTAGGACAATGAGAAGCTAGCAAGTAGCTAAAACCTTTTCTAGAGAAAGTGTGTTATAGGGATATACTTAGTTGAAATGATGAAGCACATATATATAGAGGGAGATGTCTTAGGGCTAAAATTAATTAATGAATGAAGCCAACTTACACGGAAACTTTTCTTGGTGTAGGAGGTTTAATTATTATTTGCTCTCCCCCTTTAATTTCTCTCTAGTTAGCATGATAATATTAATTAATATTAATTACGATGTCAAATTGATCTCTACAAGTTGGTGCACAATGGGGGGCAGGCCAAGCTCAAGTAGCGTGGGAAAGGCTACCCTATCTATTAAAAAGGTTGAAAGTTAATGATATTTTGTGTAGGAATTTTCAATTTCTTTTTAAAGTCGACGTGCATAAAAATTAATGATATATCAAATTCAATAATATTCTATTGAAAATTTTTGTGTGAAAATGTCCATTTACAAGTTGTTGATAATATCTACTAATTCTTTATATTAGTGTCCGGTTTAAAATTTAAACAATTTATATAAGAGTTCTACCAATTTTATTGCATTAATGGTTTTCCAAGAGACCATTTTCGTATACCTAGTAAGTGTCGCAGTTAAAATCCTACAAAACTCAAAGATGTTACATCTTTCTATAAAATTTCTAAGTCCATTTTAATATATAACGTGCAGATATCATCTTTAAAAAATATATATCTTGAAGTTCCACACGGAAAAGACAAAGTCAAGGATTTGAGGGGCTCCCTCATGTGGTGGGTTGACTTGGTTCCTACCAAATTAATAGCTTCATACCATGTCAAATGTCTCCATATCCCTTTAAAGTTGAAGTTGCGAAATTTTGGTCATCATAGCTAAGAATGAGCCATAACTAATGTGCATACAAATGTCTACATTAAAAACTAAAAAGTTAGCAAATTATAAAACAAAGCATTCTTATCATAAATAATTTTAGATCGTATATGATATATCAAAATTCTATCCCTTAAGTGCTATACTAGAGACATTTTTATCCCGGTCACAAAGCAGGTTTCGTTTTACGTAGTTGGACAGGAAGCTTTCTAAAGGGCCGTGCTAAATTCATTCAGCATGCTCCTATTTTAATAGCGGAAGTTGTGGCACTGCGAGATGGCATCAAAGCAACCTAGCTTGGATGCTGATGTATATCAAATATCTAAAGGTTAAAGGCAACAACTAGATTGTCATAAATGCAATCAAGGGGTTTACATATGCCCCGTGACTGATTCAAAACACTAATCCAAGACGTCAAATTGATACTTTTCAATTTTCACTGTATATATTTTAGATATGTTTATCATGAAGCTAATATGGTGACAGATTAGATGCCAAGGTATAATTGTTTTATAAGAAGTTCATGTATTTTCCTTTCCCCTCTCAGTAAGAATTTTCTTTTTATTTTAATTGACGATATTTATGCAAAACCCTTAATTTAAAAGAAGCGATACCTGAATCTTATGTATTTAGCCCCTTTTTAAAAAATTACTCATATATTAATTCATTTATATTTACACAATTCCTCCTTTTTGTTCACACAAGAACTTAGGCATAAACCCATAAATAAGCGAGATTGAGCACTAGCCCAATTGGTATTTCACTTGCTTGTCAACGGCGTGATTTGAGTCCAATTCCTTAGTTGTCTCGATTTCTTCGATTTAAGAATGCGAAGAGCGAGTAGGATGTCTAGACTTGTCTCAGGGCTTTCCATTAAGTAAGGTTTTTCAATGCCTATATTTACGATTACATGCTCGAAAATTCAGGGTAACAATTACACAACAATAATATTTAATGATATGGATCATCACATTATCTATGATGAGATTTTAATTGGAATGTTCATTTTTGTGTAACTTTGACCGCTAACAAATCAACAATATATCCACTTATGATATTCACTAGACCCAGAAAAAATATAATATGTAAGAATTGAAAGGAACGCACGATCATAATAAATGAGAAAATAATATGATGGGAGACAATTAGTCATCTCTTAACAAATAACAACCCAATATGCTGCTCAATTTCCTTCGCGATAGATAAAATTGATGAGCACATTATCACCCTGTTGCATAAGACACCTGATTCACTTACTGGTATGTAATTAAGTATGTAGATTAGGATGTTTCATGTGTTGATCACAATGAACAGCCCCTTTCCAACTAGGAACATTGAGTCAAGATGTAAAGCATCAAAGTTGGCGTCTCTAGCTGCTACTTGCTACGTTCCACTAGGCTCAATTATATTGAATTATAAACAAATAAAATTAATAAGCTCAAATTTTATTGTTGACAAACTGTCCATTTAATGCAAAATTATTTGTGAGTTGTGACTCTTTCTCCCTGTGGGCTCAAAGCTCCAAAGACAGTTGCGAACTAAAAAATCTTCATTTTAAAATATCTAAAGCTCCCAACTTAAATTAAATTGGTGAGGATTTTTAAAGCAAAAATATGATCAGCCAGTCTAGAGTTTCACTGTGTTTATTTACGAAAATGCTGGTTTAAATCAATGTAAATTGGTTATTTGGAATAATTCAGAAATTACGTTCAATATTTGTTGTATTTTTCGTACGATATGTGGGACAAGAATAAATTAGGACTAAAATCAGACTTAAACATATTATTTAAAAAAAAATTATGTTTACAACAACTCTCGATATAGATCCCACTTACATGAGGTACAGAGAGATCAACGTAATTGTAGGTAATCTTACCTATTTAGACATCTCTGCTCTAAGAGAGGTCAATTCTAATAGACTCACATACATATAGAACTATAATATGACTTTAAAAGGATCGAGACAAGGTAATAAAAGAAAAAAAAAACTTATGTTTGAATATGAAATTCCAATGTCATTCTTTAAATGTGCTTAAGTTAATTGAGTCAAATTGAATTGATCTTCGAATTGGATAAAACTTACCACGTTAGTGTCACTATTGACAAGTACAATTATGGGTGAATTAAATCAGATTGAGATACGATGGGAGAAATGTGTTGTGGGAGAACGTCAATTTTGCTGTAGGAAAAGGAACGTTGATGTCATTTCATCATCCAACTAGGAAAGGCCATCCAATTTAACCCTGCCTATGGCTATGGCAATATCAACCCCCTCGGAAGCATTAAATTTTTCCTACCTCAACAAGAAATGCCCAAATCAAACATTTGTTGACCAAAAATTCAAGAAAAGTGGGGGTTGTGTTCCTCACACAGAAGACAAACTTCAGAGTTTAGAGCACTCAAAGTCTTATACACAATCGTGCAGGTTTACACCTCTCAGCAAATAAGCAAACTTTGATAATATTACCTGCGCGCGTATTTGAAGATTTCAATGGAGGGTTGTAACTTGTAAATCTGATATATAGCTTCGTATGAAGATCTCTTGTGACTCATAGATGCAGGGTTTAATACCCATAATCATCATTCCTCATTGATCGGAACAGAACACAGAGAAGGTACACAACTGCAAGTAAAATAATCCTATTTGGTCCCCAAGAAACCTCACATGTGATAGACCATTCATACAATATAAATTACAGAGGTAATTTAAAAAAGAGAGAGACAAAGAACTACAGGAAAACAACCTAAGATGACTTTTGAGGTAAAAAGAAAGAATCGTTTATGGTACATACAGACCAGATACTGCTGAATTTTTCTTCTAATCTAAATCTACAACTCTACTGTCTGAGTAACTTATGCTCTCCTTTGTGGAAGACACCTTGACTTGAGTGAGAACAAACAGACTTTGGTCTGTCTCCTTGCATGAGCACCAGAATACAGTACTTACTCCTTCCCAGAGTCCTGACCATCCTCATCCTCATCCTCAACTTCATCTTCGTCATCATTAGACATGCTTTCTATTACTTCTGTGATTATGGCCTTCACTTCGCCCTTTCTGTGCATCAAGTCCACGTCAAAATGTGTACCTGAAAAAGAGTCCATTGGCAGATCAGCAAATAAAATGCTAGTTTCCAGAGAAACTATCCATAAATGGAGAGAATCAAGAGTGATTCAGAGGTTAGAGACATCTATCCCTCAACCTTGAAGTTAAGTTTCAAATTCCTATGTAGCTCAGCAGCTCAGCCTCCGAGTTGTATGGATTCCCTCCTCCCCTTGGATGAGAACAGCAGGCTGCTTTTCCTTCCCAAACTCCCAATGAGGCAAATAACTTCCTACCCAAATCCCTCCACTATCATCAACCCCCCCCCCCAACCAAAAAAAAGCCTTGTTCCCGAGGGAAAGAAAGGGGCAATGTTAAGAGAACCGACCCAATGATCAACCCGGACAGAGGAGTAGGTCGATGGGTCAATCGGTCGCACCGGTTAAATCAGTTTAAACCGGTTGACCCACTTGATTATCGAACCGCTTTGGACAAGCATAACCCGGTCAGCCTAGTTAGAAATATTGTTAAAAATCGACATGTAAGTAACTCTATTTTTACTTAATTTAAACATTACCCCTCACTAAATATATTGTTTTGTCATATTTTTCTCGTTTCAATGTTCATGTATGTTCATGTATCTTTCTATGCATTTTTGTAGAAATAAAATCACGCATTGCAAAAAATATAAGGGTAAAAGAAAGTACAATAAAAAAATTAAGTAAATTATATTTGCAAAATAAAACAAATACAAGAACGAAAAGAGTCCTCTTGCATAAATATGAGCAAATTAACAAACAGGCCTAGCACTGGGCTGAGGGCTGAGCCGCAGGGGTATGGGAAAATCTAATAAAAACCTAAAAAATTTCTAATGCCTCATTCCCTAGCTCCCCAGCCGCTGCCTCCCTAACTTCTCTCTGTACATTCAATTTCTTTCTCTCTCTCTCTCTAATTCAATTGCTCTAGTCCATCTTATCTCTCCTTCTTCCACATTCAGATCTGAGGTTCTGAGCTTCCCCTTTGTCTCTCTACTCAACTTAGCGCTTGGAGAGTTGGAGGCTATGCCAGCCGACAAAGAACAGATCGCCAAAGCTTAGCCGGTGCGGATGCTGGAGCAGATAGTCGGACACCAACCCGATTTTGCCTTTTCCCCCTTTTGTCAACCCATATTAAGAAAAATCCGGTTGAAACGAGTTTGACCAAGTCTTTGCCGGACCAAATCGGCCGATTTTGACCAAGTTCGACCAGTTGAATAGCTTGAACGGTTTTATACAATTTCCAGACCAGCGGGCAAAACGGGTGTCGGTCAAACCGGCCGGTCCGGTCCGGTTCTCGTAATGTTGGAAGGGGGCAGAGAGGAGTATGGATGAGAATTCTGGTTAGTACACTATTATTTGACCTGGAATAGGATTCACTCATTGCCATCCCCCTAGTTCCTAAGAAGACAAACCTAATGGCCTCCAATCCCTTTTAAGCTTCCAACTTCCAAGTAAGGCCCGCAGTCTCCTGTGTCATCCCCACTCTTGGTTCCCTTTCCCTTTGAATTTCTGAAGTATAAGTCGGACCAATGAGACAAAAAAAAACTAAACCAATGGAAAGCTTGATCCATCCAACAGAATCATCAAAAGGGCAGGGTCACAGTTCTATTCAAATCAAGAACCATTTGTCATCAGGCAGATTCTGACTATATGCATCACCGATCACACCATCCATGATTACCAAAAACCAAATCCCAAATTCCCAATTCCTCCTTACCTTCACATGATTTTCCGCATATACTCATTTTGATGATAGAACATGCAGCCTCATATCAAATTGCACTCTTCAATAATTCTTATGAATGCAACTCATGGTTTCGCTTCATGAAGGTGACAGGACATTGTTACAGGATGTTAATTGCTCAGGCTTCTAACTAAGATGTGACGAAAGTTGTCCAACTAACAAAACCTTGAAGTTCGCAGTTTCAATATCCATAAACCAGTTGAATAGGCTACGGAGCTACACCCCGTCAAACCTTAACAGATGATAAAGAGATTTAGTTCAAGTTGACAATTTGCACTTGATAACCAGGGTGACAAAACCGCTTCACATAAATTAGGGTATGCAAGACAAAGATGCACTAGTTTGCAAACAGCTAAAGACAACCTAATAGCAGGCAAGGGCTTCCATGACTTCTATAGTTCCACACTATTAGGCTGCCCCATTGCATTTTTTTGGTCATGAGAAGGGCAACTATATGGAATAGGATCCTAAAGCAGGACAACCTTCACTCCCTCAGTACACAGGCTACACTGACAATATAAAGCAGGTCCTGGCCAACTTGGTCAAGTTTATCAGTGTCGGTAGTAGAGACCTGAGTTCAAAATCAAAGCTTACACCATCCGGTCTGCCTTCTCTACCCAAAAGTAACACCACTTTAGCAAAAATTTACTTGTTTTTCTTTCTTCAAATAGGCCAAAAAGAAAATAATGGCTATAGGATTGACAATCACAATGTTATTTTAAGTGTCACAACATGACACATTAAACTAAGGCTGATTGTCCTATGCCTTTCAAGGCGAATGAAAGGGCTAAAAGTTTCCAAAATCCTTCCATGTGTGCAACTATACTGCTCAACTGATTACGTACTGAGTTAAATGGCTTTACACTTGCCGTTCCCCTCTCCTGAAACCAAGCTAATTCTCTAAAATGGAAAAATATTTCATACCACCCTAACTAAACACCTTCAGTTCTAATTTTGGATACCTCCATTGTTCTTATACAAGAGGGCGAAATCTCCCACTCCTTATCCATTCATTAAACAGTTGTACCTACTAAGATGAACAGTTGGGCCACCTTTCCTAAGCACTTCCAAGCTGCTAAAGCAGTCTCATTCAACTAAGCTGCCTCACAAATCACAATCTTCATCTTCCCAGCAAATTTTCTCTCTGGGCATTGATAGGATGACAGAGAAAAGAAACACAGAAAAAGAACTTTCCCATTTCATTTGATAAGCAGATTACAACTACCAAAGGGAAAAATATTGTCACCTCAACATGCGGAAAATATGACAGCAACATTAGCATCACTCCTTGGTTAAGAACTCCACCTGTTTCATTCTTGGTACAACCCACTTGTTTCAAAAGTTCTCTTGTATACCTAGCACGAGCTAACATGAAAATAGCAAGTTCATCTTTCGTGTCAAGATGAATATAGACTTCCATAGGCACTATTCTCATCTTTCAAAGCTTCTTTTTCTGCTTACCTCCATGGTGTCTAATGCTTCTCATGTCAGATGTCACATCCTATTCTATGTTATGCTCCAATTAAGGTCTTGCGGGAAGATTTTTGTTTTTTCAAAAACCTTTCTATGTATGTACACTCTCACTCCACCATGTCTCTGTGGCTCTCATGCTCCTTACAAGAAAGCTAAGGGATTCCTAGCTTAGCTCTAATGGCTTCAAAGACTTGTCACAAATGCAATTAGCCTCACCATCATATCCCCATTTTACGTCTCAACACTTTTAATGGAGCTACGGCAAGATACAACCTTTCAAATCTCCGTATTTCACGCAACATAACTGTGCTTTCTCCTCTATTTTTCCGAACCAAAACAGCTATAACCAACAGCCTGTTGACCAGACAAACACTTGAAAACCAAACCAAACTAAGCGATCACTTCAGCATCATTCATGGCAGACTTATCTATACACAATGTGACCCAAATTGAACCAATAGGAGTATCCAACAATGCTGTTTCCAATTGAACCCAGATTTGAAACTTCTTGACCTATGTCAATCAACCCCTTCAGTACTCAAATTAGATGCTGGACATTTCATTTTAGAATAACCAGCACAATTCGGACAATAATCAATCCAACAAGAATAACTCTACGGGACAGGCATCCAGTGACCTGGTCTAAGTAGCACTAGCATTGATTGCTCACTACTTCACGCCAATAGCGTCAAAGGAAAGAAGTGGGACATTTTGCTTGAGACAAGTATGATTCAAAACTCAAGAAAGGCTCAACAATGACTTCATCAGCTCTATAAGAAGTGTACAAATGCTCATGAGGGATAAATAAAAACTGATTAGGGTGGATGAGTTAAGTTAGATAGTGTCTCGTGTTCAACAGAGCTCCTCCACTAGTAAATGTTGATATAGTTAACAAGCGTCAATTTTCAAAATTAAGTTCAGCAGGCTCCAACTAAATTTTGCCGAACATCCCTAGTCGATTAGGGCCACACCCACACCCAAACAGAGAGAGGGGGGGAGAAACAGCGCATGCAAACACATGCACAGTCATACAAAGAAAAGGTCAGACAGTACAGAACCAACTTAGTAAAGAAAGGCACAAAACAGGAAGATGTAGCATACCAAGAAGCCGGATGATATCTGATAATGTTGCCTGCGTTGCCAAAATCAGAATTTTAGGAAGACATGGCAGGAAGAAGAATGTTGAGAGAGACATGGAATTCCGATGTTACATACAGTATTGAAGTCGACTTCTTTCAATATATTCACTGCTACAGCACGCAACTCTTCAGTTGTCGGCTCTGCTTTAGCTTCTTTACTTGTTTTTCTTTTACCTAGATGACAGAAAGCACACATATATGACTTTTCTATCAAACTGCTATAACTCAATAATAAAGAGACAAATCACCAATTAATAAGTTCACAGTACGGTACATGTTTGACAAGCTAATAAGGAAAAGCTCAGAAAACTCAACAGAGTTCAACAAACATAACATCTACAATGAAGTAGCACAAATCTGTTTTGTGCTAGGTTCATTCAAGTAAGGTTCACATCATGCGTGCGAGACAAGCTGGTTTTAGAGAGGGTGAAATGGTAACTTTCAGGTGCTTATGTTTAATTCAAGACTTAGATCAGGCAAGCACATTTCAGAAGGATTGGTCATCCTATGTCTGGTATACCTCAGTGTGAGAAAAAGACTATATGCAGTAATTCAGCTTATCTTCATGTCAAGACATTACAAGCAAACTAAGATAAAAGTCAGGTTGGATCAAATTTTGCCAGAACATCAATTAATTATAATGTAATTAACACCACCTAAGATCAAAACCAGCCGCTTAAAATTTAATTGTTTGATAAGCTACCTTCACCTTTGGCTGCAGACTTAGAAGCTGACTTGCTTGTCTGCTTCTTGCTTGCAGGCTTGCCCTCCATAGGAGCAGGCTCCTCTTTTTGTGTTTCCTCATCAACCTTCTGCTTCTTTTTTGCAGATTCCTTTGCTTTGGAAGATGAAAGAGAAGCTTCAGCAACAGCTGTCGATTTTTTTGAGGCGCCAGAAGTTTTCTTGGCAGACTTTGCAGGGCTTTTGCTAGACTTCTCAGAGCTAGTTTTCTTACTATTTGTAGGTTTTTTCTCACTTTTAGTCCCAGATTTGTCCTTGGAGGAACTCCTTGGGCTTGTTGGCTTTTCTTCAGTTTCATGTTCATCTTCACCTGAATTGCTCTCCCCCTTATCACTCTCTTCTTTCTGCATAGCATCATCTTCCTCTTCTGAAGAATGAGATTCACTGTTCAAATTGTCATCCTTATCATCTGTTTCATTTTCCTCTTCAGGTTTTGACTTCCTCTTCCGTTTTCCACCAGATTGAGTTTTCTGTTCGCACAGATTAAGACAGCAATAGCAATCATGTCAAACATTCATCAAGCAGAAGCAGTAAGGAGCAGCAATACCACTTCACTGTTATCAATGAAAGAAACTAAGAACTACAAGATGATGCTAAAATGCATACATCACAAAATTGGCACACCCATCGAAATGGCAAAAGAGCATAACCACTACAGTCTCTATTAATCACAAAAGGCCAATGGGAAGTAGCAACCCATTAGATGATGCACAAAAAGCTGCAAAAAGGGCATAAATTGATTTATTTAGGAGTTAGGCCTGAACAACAAAGTCGCGCTGGTAAACCGATGATAAACTTCCCATAAAATCTTAAAGATTTCTCACATAAATAATGACGCATTTTCCACTCATACCTCCTCCCCCCTCCCCCAAAAAAATAGCTTCACTAATCAAAGGCACCTCAAAGTACCTGCCACTTTTTAGAGGGCCTAATGATGACAGCGAACCAAAGCCTTCAATGCTAGTAGCTTGTGCCATGAGGCATGAAGCAAAAGCATGGTAGTGCCAACTTTCCAATCAGCCAAACAAGCCAGCATCCTGATTTTCCAGTTGCGATGTTCAAGAGATTCGCAATCTTTTTGCCAATACGAGAGTTTAAACTCTAGCAAACCCTATGTTTTTCATGCCTCCAAAAACAACCTCCAGATTCCCAGGAACCAAATACACTTCTCAAAGGAAACCTTGGTAGGACGACAGGCCTAGTAAACCCCAGCAATCCAGCATCATTACACATTGACATAAGCATTATCGGAACAATATTCCAATTCCTTTGCTTTGCGGATTTGGGTTGATAGAGTTAGGGCACTTAGGGACCTTAATGACATCACAAGTTTCACTTATCCCTGCACTTTTCTTGGTTTCGACATGCTAATTCCTCATGCAAGAGAGAAGTCTTAAGCTGTCTTGTATAAAGAAGTCTACTATCAGGATCACTAGCCTTTTCCAGGAAAGAGATTTCAAAAGAGAGTCAGATTTCTGCCAAACGCTTGTCCAGGTAAGCAGTGTTACTTCTTATGCTATTGCCTAGCTCAATGCTCTCTCTTCCGTCAGTAAGATTTACCTAACAACTTCCTTATCTTCTCATCTAAGTATACCACTAATTGCAGCCATTTCCTCATTCCTGAAAGGCATACCTTGCCTTGTCAGCTAAGTAATTTATATAAGCTTCCCATAACAGGAGGGTCTATACCCACCAGCAGCCCAATAATCCCATTCTAAGCTTGCTGTGGACATAATAAAGGATCAGTGTAACTTTCTTGAAGGCTTAAGCCTTCCCTAGTCGCTACAACTTTTCTTTTCCTCCTTGCTCTCAGGCTCACTTTTAAGATTATTGGTAATTGATGTAGTCATATTGTCTGCAATCACTACATCTAAATTTAAATCAATTCATTATTTACTGAAAAACTTTACACGTTTCACCATTGCATTTAGTGACAAGAGCCTTTTGGTAATGATGGTCATCCTTAAGTCATAACATCCAAGGAACATATCTTAAGATTGAATTTTTGAAGCAAGCCAAAATCAAGCACCACACATACCAAGTATTACCTAAAACTTTTTTCCCCTGAATCTTCGTCATAATTGATTGTTAGACTCAGAAATAACGTATGGATATTTTTCCAAAATATAAAACATTGTTTTCTCCCCTAACAAGAACTCAATGACAGCATCATTTAGTCTTCAAACCCTAGAAACACCTATCACAACTGTTGGAAAGCAACCACGGCCCCCACCACAGGCTATACTCCACATAAGCACTAAGACATAATATGAGTATGAATATATGAGAAGGGTCGTGATCCAGTGCGCGCACACATCAAACACGATTGACACCATATCTTCGACCCTCCAAGAAACTGAATATAGTATATTCAAATTGATAGTATCCCTGCGCGGGGAAGGGGCCCTACAATTCCCAGAAAGCCAAATTTATGGCCTAATGGTCTGGCTTCTCTTACGCCCAAGTAGCACAAAGTTATCAATGTCACAACTCAAAAGCAAATAAGAGAGGCAACTCACAACCCAAAAGCATAACCAACCTTCGCTGACTTCTCAGTAGATGCGCCTTTAGAGCTTCTACTCCTGGAAGGTGTTGCTTTTCCTTTCTGCTTTTTGGTTTTCTGTTAGTTACATTGGGGGGGGTGTTTCGAAGTGAGAACTATTGCTATGCCAAATCACAATTAGCTAAACAGAATGCCAAAACAAATTTAAAAGACCACTAGAGACCTGATCTTTATCAGCAAGCAAAATATCCGTGGTAGCATGCGGTGACTCCAAAAACTCCAATAACTTTACAGAGAGATCTTCCTGTAACATATCGTCAACTGAAATGAACATCCAATATCAAAGATAATTTTGAAAGAAAACATTGTACTATACTACTAACCTTTTTAATAACAGCCTTATTAATGGGAATATTGAGCACATCACAGAAGTCCAACAATTTTTCTTTGACACATTTGTCAAGCTTCTCTTTGATTTTAGCTCTTTGTTTTTCCTGGAAGCAGAAAAAAATAAGGAACATATTGATAAACATCGAGAACTAGAAAGTGAATTCAGTAATTCTGCAAGCATATTGACATTGGACGCATATAAAACAGGAAAATAGTACTCCTCACACAACCCAAGTAGCACTAATCGTATTTTCTGTGCTCAAGCTAAAGAAAGGGAGAGACTAGTGGTTTGGATAGAACCCTATTGCTTTAGCTGAAAAAGATACTCAAAGACTAGAGTCCCTCCATAGGGTTCAATTAAGCACCTTTCTCTCAACCAAAAATAACCCACAATTCCCACTTCCCAAATAATAATAAACCAAGGTATCTTTGTTCCTGCTACCTTCCAAGGTATATAATAAACATTCTATATCAACTCCCACTCAGGAATAACTAAAATTTAAGCGACTTGCCAAGTTAGCTTCTTTCTCTCTTTCAAAGAGTTATTTCAGGCATTCCAACTTACTCCCTTTCCCTTCCCCTTCCTGTCTTCAATGGCTAATGATTTAGGAACACTCTGAAGAGACTCTCCAACAGTGCCTGAAGGAGGCATAGGTATAACTGACCTGCATCATCTCTTCAGTGAGGCATTTCTTCAGCTGAGGTTATAAAGACTAATCAATGTGGGCAGCCTTTAGAGAAAGGGGTTGTCATCAAAGATGGTGAGGTTGGATTTAGATAGTTACCTTCTAGCCCAAACAGATCTTATGGGTATAGCTTTTAGAGTTACATTTGTAAAGGACGGGAAAGATTCTTTCCTAATTTGTCTTCTGAGGTTGGCAACAGTTCTTCCATCTTTTGGTATGACCACTGATGTGATCAGCCAGTTCCCAATTTATAAGTTACAATGCAACTCAATAAGAAAACATTTCATGTTTTTTTAGAAACTTATCATCACTACTCTGCACAATTCTTTGGCAAAGCAGCCAAGTTTGTCTATCCACTTGAAGAACCCAGCAGTTCACAAACTTATAAATAAAAAATTGACAATGCATCAAAAAATTGTTCTGCTTCCAATGTGTCCAACATATCATACCCAAAATACAGTAATAACCTGACTAAAGAACTATTTTACAGAACCTAGAAAAAGCCAGTGGAAGCCATTTCCTCATTTTTAAAAGGCAAAAGTCACACAGAGCTAGGAGCTCAAATGCTAAAGCATGGCCGCATGAGGTACAAGAGGAGCACACTTCATGCTGCAAAGACCGTCATACTTTCAAATAAATGGTTAACGGTTCATATTCCATACTTTTGAAATTCTAGTTTTGCTTCTAAATACTTACTAAGTATTATATAGTAGCAAAATTGAAAGCAAACAAACGAACAGATATATTAAAAATGAAAAGTTCAATGACATAACCTTCTTGGGACGGATACAATGCCCAACTATTAACTGTCCTACCATACAGGAAGTGTGGTTTGAATTAATTTGGGTCCTCCGTTTTTTGTGTATTTTGAAAAGATTTCATAAAATCATTTAACGAATTAGTTATCTTGGCTAGGTATCAATTTGAACAAAACATAGAGTTCTTATAGTTTACTATCTCACCTCGATCTCTTCCCTTCTAAAGAAGCTTCAATTATTTTGGCTAAGTATCAATTTAACAAAAACTTTGAGTTTTAATGGCTTACTACCTCACCTCCCCCTCTCCCTCTAAAGAGATCAATGAGGTGAAAAGCATGAGCAAGAAGCTTTCAGTTATCATGATTGGGTATCAATTTTACCAAAACTTAGAGTTTTGATGATTATTATCTCATCTCTATCTCTAAAAAATCCTTTTTTAAATCAGGAAAAGATTAAGTATATTTCAAGAGCAAGAGGCTGAATGCAAAACTAACATCCTACAAAAAGCCACACACATCCAATAAGGATAATATTCACAAAATCTACAAGATGAAATCCACACGCACCCTTGAAGACCTTCTATTTTGTTCACCACAAAGGCTTCAAAAAATTACACAAAGGAATAAGATAGCATTCTTCTCGTTAACTTTCCTACCGAAGAAGCCTCCCAAGAAAAGAGGTGGTCCCTAATAGAGTTAGAAGCAACCCAAGAAGCTCCCAAGGAACTAAAGACTAGATTCCAAAGAGCTCTTGCAAAAGGACAATGAAATACCAAGTAGTCCTGTGATTATTCCACTTTCGCTTCGCACATAAAGCAACTATTCACCAAGAACCTATTCCCTTTTTTGCAAATTATCACAAGTCAAAAGCTCTCATGCAATGCCAACTAACCCTTAAAAAAAAAAAAAAAAACCCCTTTAAATGTAGCCATGCGTTTCCAAATAAGCTTTCAAAGGAAACACAAATCCAAAAGCAACTACAATGGTGAAGGCAAAGATACAAGCTTCATTTAGTAAGACTTACAGCTAAGATCCTATCTAACTAAATCAAGGGAAGATCGCCTAACGGTAATCCCATTCGGCTTAGTAAGAAAACTTACAACGGTGGCATTATGCACAAAGGCATTACAAATAAAAACAGGCAACCAAATACAAGAACCAGACAAATGCACATAAAGAGCAGCAATAAGGCTATCTTCACCCACCACAAAAGCCCAAAGAAATACGAAAATATCTCTCAAGGGAGCACCTTCACACGAGAAACATACCCAATAAAATGGTAGATTCAACACCCACTTCACAAGAAAAATGAGAATAAAATCCTCCCAACCCTATACATATGAACATCCAAAGACTTAGCCCACAAGGACCATTTGGTCTAGAAGGAATCCACCCAAACCCCTCGCAACCACACTTAAAGCATATCACCCATCTCCCAAGCTTTGCCTTTTCAATCATGAATCTCCATCATCACTTGCCACACAAAGCCTCAATAAAGATCTTTAAGTCTCTTAACACCTAATGCTCCCTCAATCATGTGAAGCTTAACAGTATTTCATCTTACTAAATGCTTACTTGAAATCACTGCCAAAAGAAACCCAAAGGAATTTCCTTTCAATAGCTTCTAACTTGGCAAAGTAGTATAGGATACTTTTTATGAGAGTCAATCTTTACCCCTTCAAAAGGTATTTTGCTTCCACCCAAAGAATCTTCTCTTGACCCTTTCCACAACCACTTTTGAAATGGATTTATCCTTGAATTTTACTCCAAAAGTTCTAAGCCAAGATAGAGAGTAGGAAAAGAATCAACAGTGTTTCCAGTGCAACCTAACTCACTCACTCGCTACCAATTGGATATTATCAACCTAATACATTGGCAAAATATAGCTTCTTGGCTAGTTAACTCTCAAACCATATAAGAATACACCAAAGATTCACCATATGCTCACAATCATCATCGCAAAATATAATGGTATCACCACCATAGGGAACATAAAAGACATCAATAGTAACTAGGTTCAAACAACCCATTGAAAACCCAAATAAGAGACCGGCTAAAGCAACCAAATATAACAACTTAGTGAAAACCTCCATAACCAGCAAAACAAAAGAGGAGAGATAGGTCCTTAGACAAAGCCCTATAGAAGCTGCCCTTCCATGTAGAAGCTAATGACAACTCTATAGGACAACCATTAACAAGTACTACAAATGAGGTCAAAGAATGAATTGCCATAACCATGTAATCCATCTCTCCCCGTATCCCATTCTTCTCATAACAAAGGCAAGGAACTCCTAATCATTGCAACCATAGGCCTTCACTTACATACAACCCCCAATATCCTTAATTTAATCCCAGAATCAATAAGCTCATTAGCAACACTCAAAATTTGTCATGCCTCAACAAATCCATTTAGATTCTCTCACAAAAGACCCCCTACAATGCCTCTCAATCTCTGGGGAAACTTTCAAAAGCAACTAGTAAATAAACCTAACCAAACTGAACCGTCGACAACCTCTAACATTTTTAACATTAGCATTCTTAGGAATCAAACAAATAAAAGTGGCATTAAGACTCACCCCAAACTTCCCAATGTGGAAAAATGCTAAAAGCATCTCAAAACATGACCCCTAAAGGTGTCCGGACTAGCATGGAGAGAGCCTGCTCATGCCATCCGAATCGAAGGATTTATCATCACAACAATCACAAAAAGTTTTAATAACTTCCTCACCAAAAAAAAAAAAAGAAAAAAATCCAACACAAGCCCACTCTCACAAAGATTGATAAAGAGGGCATTAACAAACCATCAAATTTCGATCTCCAAGCTTTGGACTTGGTAAAGAGGGCATCAAAGCAACTCCCATCCACAATCACGAAAGACATCAAGTTGAATATCCTTTAAAAATTAACAACTCCATGGAAAAATCTTAAGTTATGATCATCAACTCTAAGCCATAACATCCTCAATTTTTGCCTCAAAAAGATCCCATCCATAAAAATAGCTTTAGCATACTCATCTCTAGCAATTTTCCTCTCTTCACTTTCCTAATTACAAAAGACCAAAAGTTTTTTTGTTCACATCAAGTTGATTAATAGAATCCATCGAGTTGTATTTTTTCTTGATACTTCGACAGAATTATTTGTTCCATTTCTTTAATTATTACTTAACCAACTTCAATGTGCTTTCAACCACAAAACCAGCAAATCAGTCAATATAAGCCTCTTGCCACCAACTTTTAAAAAGATCATTGAACCCTTCAACTTCAAGCCATATATCCTCAAATTTGAAAGAAATTTTCCCCCTCACCAACTTTCCATTCTATAAACAAATAGGGAAGTGACCTAAAAGATGTCTAAGCAACCCTATTTTGGAAGAACCTCCAAAGATATCAACAAGGTGCAAGACATGTGCAACAAGCTTCAATTAGTGAGCCTGAGCAGACTGCACAGTCTCAAGGAATCAATAAAGTTTGAGCTTCAAGCCTCTACAAGCCTATACACAGCCTCAAGGGTGCTTCAAACCCTTATGCCATATATATCATTCCCTTCTCGTCTCCTATTTCTCTTAACTACAATGCTTAAATAAAATCAGTGTTAACATTGTCATTGCTAAGTTCGGTTCAAACCCACAAAAACTGCCAGCAAAAATTACTCAATAGTTCATTAGAAATCTTCTGCAATATTAAATTGCTCCCTACACTTTATTGCTCCACTACTTAAAGTAATATCCACTAATAATGTATGAGAGACTATAGTGACTGATATTTGGTGTTTATCCATCACATGTCAAAGGGTGGCTGCTCCCATTCAAAATTAAATGAACAAAATGAGCTATAATGTAAGAAAGTTAAATTGTCAACAGCCTTATATGATCTAAATCTAATAAGTACACAATAAGACCTACATGCGCTAATAAAGATGCATGAATGCACATTATTTTCTCTTTGAACGTTTCATTTCCAAGAAAACACAATGATATACCCTATATGAACCCTGCAAAGTAGAGTGTGGAAAACCTCACCACAATAAGCAACCTATCATTTTCAAGGGACCCAAAATAAACATTTTGAAAGAAGACAATAAGAGGTACTCAAGAACGACATTTTTAAAATTTTCAGGCAAAAGCTAAATGAGAATTAGCCATTAAAGAAAAGCAAGGGCAATACTTCCAACCGAATGCACACTATACAAAAAAGGTAGAATGAGTTACGACAGGATAAGAATATTATGCTCTCTATCTTTGCTTTCCCAAAAGAATATAAATGACACCAAGAGAGACTTCATTGACAATGAGTGATGAAAATCAAAATTACACAGTCAAGCATGCTAGTGGTGCAGACATTATGGAAAGTTATTAATATTTCTATACTGTAGCTACTTAGTTATAGCCAAATCAGTCATGCACAAAATATTAAAACTTGTGACTTTCAGAAATCTTGAAAGTTCTTTCAATCATACATTTAGAGAGTCATACTGAATTATCATTACCACAAATTTCATACAGAACTTCAATGTTCACAGACGATTATATACCAGAGGGGGGGCAAGGAGGGAAAAGATGAATCATGAATTGTAATGTAAGCTACTTCAGCATAGGAACCATCATTGACCCTATAAACAAAAGCACAACATGACAATTTTTGTACAACATTTGATAAAATACCTCATTATCACCCCATACAAATCCTGAGAATTGCCCGATATCTCTCTTCAAATTATGTACCTGCAAACATTCAAGTCAACAGTAATTTTATTTCTTTGATAACATGTAATATAGTACTCAACTGAACTACTCAACCAAGAATATACAACATACAACAAATTAGAATAGTATAAGATGGCACTCTCAAAGCACATACTAAGCTTTACCTTTGCTTTCTTTCCAAATAGAATCGTGTGAAGTAGTTGCAGGTTATCATCTGGTTTTCTTTTTGACAGCTTGAAAGCCACTGAAACAGTTTACAAAATCAGAGAAGAAACATGCCACTCTGCAGTATGTAAGCTTGGCTTAGAAGTGTCAATATGCATATTTCACAAACACATGAACAAATACCATAACCAGAGTCTAAATTTCATTGACGATTAGCAGCTCATTCCATATTCCGGATATATCATTTGAAGAAGAGGAAAATAGATCTAAGCTGCATATGGAAATCCTTAAAAACCATCAGTTCTGGACTGAGGACAGTGTGATGATGTAAATGATTATACAAATTCAAATGGTATTGATGAGGCTATATTTGTCCCATTTTTTATGACTAGTTTGTCTTTGATAATACCATTGAACACCATGCTCAGATTCTTTGTTTGTTCTCTTCAACAATTGAGACTAGTAATGAGGTGAAAAATCAAGAATTAAAAATTTATGCATAAAGCCTCACAGCTTCAGATGCATGGTCTTTCATCACTTCATAGTTCACTGCTTCACCCTGACTCTGACTTTGCAAGGGTCGGAGAAAGAGAGAGAAATTCCAAGAAATTGCATTCTAGCACCAGTAATTAAGTCAAAAATCAAATCAAACACAAAGCAGGCTCATGTACCATCTGATATCTAAAGATTGACGCAAACAAAAGAAAGAATGTCCCCAAATCCTGCTGGGACAGAACCCACACCGGATGTCGGTGACATTGCAGGAAGAAAAAATCTTTATCTCACCCAGCATGAACTTTTTCATAATCAGCATGAAACGAGTATTGAAACAGAAATGTATAAAGATAAGCTAACATTTCCGAGCGTTTAACAGGAAAACAAACCTTCAAAATGAATGTATCGGAAAACCTACATGATCGCATCTTAATGTAATAAATAAGGAGCCCTTCCATTCCCTCCTATACCACTAATTTTTTTTATAAATGAAAGAAGTGAACAACCTAAGGAAGTAGGCATTGTCCCCACAGCCTATTTACAGGCCAACAGATTAGCTTTTAGCTAGCATTTAAGTGTTCTGGACTTATGAGATTCAAAATAACAAACGCAATAGAAAACAACTTTGCAGGTGAAGAAATTCAAGCATACCATTGGGAATATCCTTGAGTGATGTCCCACTTCCCTGAAGATTTGAACAAAAACAATCTCAAATGAACACCCACATACAAACAATCCAATCCAAATCATTGAGAAAGAGAACACTAAATCAAATCAAATCAAATCTTTTGGGTCATTTCTCATTACCTTTGCAATCAACAATGGTTTTCCCGACGAAGGCCTACTAGCAGGAGAAGCAAGGGCGTATCTCTCCACAGCCTTTCTCTCTCTCGTAGGCCGTTCTTTAGGTGTAACAGGTTCCTTTGTACTCGGGGAACTCTTCTTCCTCTTCTTCTCCGATCCTTCTTCTTCTTCGTCGTCCTCCTCCTCCTCCTCCTCTTCTTCTTTTTCTTCTTCTTCTTGTTCTTCCACCTTCTCTTCTTCTTCTTTCTCCTCTGCTTTCTTCTTACCCTGTTTCCCATCTTTCTTCCTCTTCTTCTCCTTACCCACCTCCTCCTCCCCTTCCTCCTCCGCCGCTTCTCTCTCCTCCGCCTTCACTTCCTCCTCTCCACCGTCACCACCACCACCTTCCTCCTCCTCTGCCTTGCTCTTCGACTCCTCCTGAGCTACCTCCTCCTCCTTGACCTCTTCTTTATCTCCATCCTCAACCTCTTCCTCACCAACAGGACCTCCACCATCCGGCTTCTTCTCCTCCTGTACCTCAGTCGCCATTGCCGAGCTCGAGCTGACAAATACAAAGCACAAATGTCGGAATCCGAGGAGGGTTTAGTAAAACCCTAGGTGCAGTGAAAGTGAAACCCTAGAGATCGGAGATTGAATGAAATGAGATGTGATTGAGGTGCGCAATCCGGGGGAGAAGAGAAAGGGCATCAAGATTTGGGGGGGAAAGAGGAGAGAGAAAATTTGATGTGCAGAGAAATTAGGACAAAAAATGGAAGGAAATCGATCGATAGGGCAGAAAATTAAAGGGACAATTGGGGTTTTTTTGGGGGGGGGGGGTCCAAAATTCGGGATTGGCTAAAAGGCGGGCTGCAAAGGCGGGGTTCAAAATTTTCACGGAAATTTTCGTAAAATTTTAGTCCGCGGGTTTTGATCTTTTTTCGTTTCGATCCGGGAAGCACCCTTCCCCACAATTGATGATTAGATTAGATTATTAGATTAAACACTAATCTCTAGGCTTAATGTGATGTTTGTCAACGATAAGTGCTACTTTTTTAAAGGGTAGTGATGAGACTAATTTATGGTCTAATGATGTCCTAAAGTTGCCTAATTCTAACAACATATCATTCAACATTACGGTCTAGTCGTTTAGAATCTCTCATATGTTAGGATTTGTTTGTTCAAGCATTTGGTAATACTAACACTATCTGCTACTATTAACGAGTGAAGAAAATTTCTGTACAATATGTTACCAAATTTACAAGAAAGATAAGTGTGCCTTTTGAAAAATCTTTAAAATATATTTTAAGTTCAAGAAATGAATAAATATGATATCAATTTGACGAAAATAGTAAAATTAACAATATTATCGTTGAAAAAGGAAAAAATCTAATCGGCAAAAATAAAAAATAAACAAGTTGCAAATAGGGGATAAACAAATACATAACTAAGCAAGTGATCGATCGTGTGGTAGGTCGGATGGAGCATCACGTTGATCCAACCAAATCTGTCAAACCATCATCCATCATTTATCCATTGTCAACATAATTCGAGTTTTCACTCAGCTTTTCCAAATCAGGTGGGACGGATATCTATCGGCGGCTGAAATTGTCACCAGTACTAAAGAATCACGTCATGTCTTGCGTAAAGTAAAATAATTTTTATTTGGTCAATTAAGTTTTGTGAGTTGTCAAATTGACTTTGTTCGACCTGTTAAGTTCAATTTAAAGGCCTGTTTGGTGAGAAAAAATGGAATTGAATTGAATAGAATCAGGACTTGAATTCTGAAGGGTTAGGTATGGAACTTAAATTTTGAATTCAGTTGTTTGGTGAAAATTGAAATGGAATCAAGTTTCAGTCCTTGCTGCTTGGTAAACAGTCATGGAATAGAATCAAATCCATTTTTAAATTGAGATGTTATATGCAATTATAGATTATCTTTAAATTTTTGTTATTTTTACTTTTGTTATTTTAAAAGTTTGAGCACCTTATTAAATCACAAAATCAATATTAATTTCAATAAATCACTCATGAAAATTCATCATTAATTTAAACACATTAACACTACTACTCTTTCCTACATTTGGTATCTCACACCTGCAACAAAATTATTAATTTGAACATATGATTAATTTGAACAAATCACTCATGGACAAAAAATCCCTAACCAAATTATCAATGAGAGGGCATGAACTACAAGGCTGACGCCTGGAGTATTCATATCTTTTAATATTAAGGTATTATATTTTTAATATAATAATTGTTTTTTTTTTTAATAGTTCAGGCACCACCATCAATGCCTTTCCAGTCCCCCCATCGACAAACTAGAAAGGCAGAAACCTAGCGAAGATGTAAAGTCATCGGTACCGCCGCTGCTGCCAGTGTCACCATCATCGCCGGTTCTGCCGCTATCACCGTCGCCGAATGCCATTTTAGCCAGTGACATGCATTCTATAACCAAATTGTGAAACAGAATATAGATCTGGGCAAATTCACAAAAATCACTTGTCGGTAGTGCACAGACGCCAGAGGTCGGACTTGCCGGTGGTGCACCGTTGGTAGACAACAAGCTCTCTCTCTCTCTCTCTCTCTGATAGCATGGTCTACGGTTCATGAGCCTCAGACAATGGCTAATGTTTTTACAAATTATTTTTCTATTTTTTCAATTAAAAGGCTGAATCTGAAGGGGTTGGGAACCTGAACCCCCTTATAAGTGGGAGGGTTCAGGTTCCTTTGTTTTGAAAGGGACTTGAAACTCCTTGATTTCAAGTTCCATTCCCAAGAAACCCACACCAAACACGTGGGTAAGGAACTTGAAACCTTGGTTTCAAGTTCCATTCCTTTTCTTCTGTCCAAACACCCCATAAGTGGAATTAAAAATTAACAAGTGTCATTAATGATGTAGAAAATATAAGTTACTTCATTTCTAATTACATTATGGGAATAGTTACTAAAATATGGACTGAGGCCCAAACCCTAACTCAAACCCTAGACCGGTGGAGACTAAAGCCTATAAATAATAGTCTTCCTCCTCACTCTCAAGGACCCAGCATTCAACACTTACAAGCTCTAGAAGATTGAACTACATATGACCTCGAGCTAGTGAGCAATAAGGATCAAGGTTAGTTAAGTCAAAGTCTTCTGCAATTCCAGATTGAAGACTACCTTAGTGTTCTTCATCTAGTTTATCAATTGAGATCAAATAGCCTCAACCTTGTATCAACTAACCTACATTCAGCTTCTGTAAATTTCAGAAGTTCAATCTGCTAGTGAAATCCAACTAACAAGCGAGAAAGATTAGAACTTGCAATACTTCAAATGTCAAAAACCAATACCTTAAGCAGCTAAGAACCAATAAATATTTCACTGTTCATGCCATCGAATTATTCAAGTCACAATGATATTGAATCAAATGATATTTTAATTTGTTCATTTTGTAACAAATATACAGAGATTGTACCCATTTATTCCAAAAATTAATACAAGATTAAATGTGTCCATATTTGTTGTCTTATTTAATTATAGACTCCAAACTGGTTCTATAGTAGGTAATCACTAACTGCTATCCTTAACCACTGGTAAACAATAGGAACCGTTTGTAAGTAGTTGCCAACTTGCGATCGCTATTTTTAAACGATGAAATGAGTACACCTTACAATTTTTGACCATGACAAATAAATCTACTATGTAAGATCATACTAGGAATACTACGTCATGAGGAACATGGCAACAGTTAAATATGTATGGCGGTAAAGTGGTTGAAGCTTTTGAAGGGGAAAGAAAAGGTTTGATATGGATATTATTAGAGATTGTGGTTTTGATAACATTCATGTAGAAATGATATTATGAATGTACATCTTTGTGATGTATGGAGTGACAAAGGAAAGCTTGACAGTTTGGTATTTTCAGTTTTGGTGTATTCACTGTTTGGCTCAGGTTTTGGAAAAATTAATACTTCGGTACCCCCAGTTTTGGTGAAAGTGACTTTCTGTACTTTTTATATTTATTTTAGTCCTTCAACTTTTAGAGATTGCAGAAAAACCCCTGAAAAGGGTTAACTATGCAAATAAACTATTTTTAGAAATTTTTTCCATAAATATGTTTATTTTTTACGATTAAACTTCTTATATTAACTGTACTAGTACTAATTATCATAATCTATTATTTATATCATAAATATTATACTTTATGTGGTTATAGGTCCACCATGCTTAGCAAAATAATTAAAACTTAATTAGAGAGTTTTGATCGCTATCTGAACTTAATCGGCATTGGACCCTAACACTCTTCTAACTTCCAATTTACAGAGATTGTTACTTTCAACTGCATACTCCTTAGATCATGCACGACACAGATTTATTTCGTTTCCTACCTCATACCATAGCCACTAATCAAGATTTACATTTTAAAGGATAGTGAGACTTTAATCAAAAAATTATAATATTAAGACGTAAGGTTCGATTGAATAACATTCTCTACTAGGGAACTTATTTTATTGAAAGCTTAAAAGTGGTTATATTACAATGGAAAGTTTGAAGATGAACTTAAACTAAGATAATTAGATATGCTTGTTCATAAAGAAATGGAGAATCCCAACTTCTCTTTTGCTCAATAATGCTCGAATGATCATGTCCCTTCTCATCACTCGACCTCTCATTTTATAGAGGGGATATGGGTATATCGGATGCTCTATTAGCTACAGTACACACTAAATTTTTCACGTTACTACAGTACATTCACATAGTTACAGTAGACTGTCTTATTTTACATACCTGACACTTGTCAAAATAGCACAATAATGGAGCACTAACTTTCTAGAGCTTTTAATGATGATGAGATTAGTTATCATTGTCGAGATTCTGCATACCTTCATCTCAAATTATGTCTTCTAGACCATCATTAGCTGGATAATCATCAAAATCTTCATCAAATTGAAGATACTATGGATCCCATTTCTCAAAAAATTCAAAAAAGATATTTCTTTTCGTTTTCTGATAAGAATCATTTTCTGATAAGAACTTTCCAACTTTAACATCAAAGAGACAATAAAAAATATCTTTTGAAGTCACTTCCTCTACCTTCATATATTCATTAAACTCATTATGATAAGTAATAGTAGTATTTTCGCAATGCATTAGTGTTTTTTCTCGTTCAATTAATCTCCTACTCTGTTGATAATGTTGAAAAATTCAACGGCTCTTGCTAAAGTATGATCAGTAACTAATTCTCGTCGTCTAGATTCCATTCTTATCACCAACCATCGGGGTCGTCGAAATCAACTATCTGAACTAAATAATGGGCCGGTTTCGCTTTTCTATTTTGCATACTCGATTAGTGCATAATGTACATCTACAGATAGACATCTATTATTTGGGATTTTTGTTGGACCATCAGGATATGTAAGAATCCAATGGATTCTTCTGAGTATGCATTGTTGAAATTTAATCAATGTTGAAAAAAATGGGAACTTCGGATCTGGAAACTTCATAAAGTAAACTACAATCCCGTATTCCCATACTTTAACGATGGGGTCATTTGCAGAGATTGAATTTGTTGAAAATCTAACATCGCCAACTCCAGAATTATCGGGAAAATAGATCGTTTTACTCCAAGACTCCCAAATATCATAGGAATAATTATGATAATAGTCAATGCAAACTGCATATGACTTATTAAACCATTATCTTGAACATGAGAATTTATTTTTTTTTGGGGATATTATGAGAACATCTAAGGTAATTAACTTGTAATTCTAGAACGGAAAATCTTTGGGCTATTAGGTAGGCTGAAGATAATAGACCAAAACGTAATTTACTTTTTATATGAAATTCTAAATTATCAATAAGGTCTTTACTTGAAGGAGAAACTCGTTATAGTAACAACGGCGTTTCATCATGGATTTCCTCGTTTTGGCATGAGTTCTGTTCTGATGATCACCATTGGCGAGTTATCGAGTCAAACTATATGTCAAAGAGTTATTTAACTCCTGTATATGTTCAATAGAGGAGGAAAACTGGTTAAGCCATAATTGTCAACGCAGGATTCGCCCTTGCGCTTGTATATTTGATAAATTCTTTTTTACAAAATCAAGTATTCATTTGCAACCAATTCGAATAAGAATAGGTTTTGGGGCTAAAAAGATTAAGAACTTTTTAATTCTTCTTATGACTGTAAGGATTTTATTTTCCATCGGGGGATAGTTGCATTCTGCCATATTAAAATTTCAACTGCAATATTTGCAGAATTTTTCTTCTTTTTTTATTTTGAGTACTGCACTCCAGTACTCATTGCTGACATCTGTCTCAAGAACTAAGCTATCTCATTCACTAGGCAAATTAAAAATAGGAAAATTTTTACCCATCTTTTTAAAATTCTGAACAATTTTTATATCATCAGTGGTTCATGTCTAACTTCCTTATTTCTTGAGTTTCTACTGCAATGGCTTTCTATGTTTAGCTAAATTTTTAATAAAATCTGAAGTATAGATAAGGCATCCAAGAAACCTTTCTATCTGTTTTCTGTCTTCAATTTTTTTAGAAAAATTTTCTATTTTTTCCAAAATATGCTTTTCTATGATGATTTGTCCAGTTTTTATCTGTAGGTCTAAGAACTCAATTTCTTATTCAGCATAAATGCACTTGTGCTTATCAAGAATACTACCATGATCAATGCATCTTTGAGTGACAGCTAAGATATCATCTTTGTGCTGTTCTGTGGTTTTAGAAAAGGCAAGGATATCATCGATGCAAACTAAACAACAATGATTATGATCTTTAAGGATATTATTTATTCTTCTTTAAAATATTTGAGGTACATTCTTTAGATCGAATGACATTACTATCCACTCATAGTGTCCTTGTGGGGGCACTAAAAGCAGTTAAAGGAATGCTTTCTTCATCTATTTTAATTTGTCAGTATCTACTTTTACAATCCATTTTTGAGAACCAATAGGCTCCTTGAATTCTGTTGAAAATGACTGTTTTGTTGGGAATGTAATAACTATCAAAGATATTATTATCATTAAGTATTTTGCAATTGATTACCGTTCCTACTTTTCCTCTTTTTTCTTCGGTATGATGTCTTACCATGAAAGCGAAATTGGTGTGAGGGCTCTTGCTACTCCTGATCAATCCTTTATCTAGATTTAATTTGTTTATTAAATTCTTGGATATCCTGGTATATATACACCATTTGTTTGACTCGAATAATGGTGTTGAAATTTAATAAAGTTATTTTAGCAAATGTTTTATCTTTATCCGAAAATTTTAGAGGATTATTAGAGTTGAGTTCTTTGCATAATTTTTCTTATTATTCAACATTCTATTACTTAATAGATTCCTCAAACAATGAGATTGTCAGTGCCATCTCTCGTTATGGAGGCATTACCTTCTCATCGCGCTAGTTGCGTGTAAACTCAATCTTCTGATGAATGTAAGTTTTACTTAATTGGGGTGATAAAGAACTTCTAGATAAAAGGATTACACATTGAGTAATAAATAAGCAGCCCTTCCATTCCCTCCTATAACACTAATTTTTTTCATAAATGAAAGAAGTGAACAACCTAAGGAAGTAGGCATTGTCCTAACAGCATATTTACAAGCCAAGAAATTAGCTTTGGCTAGCATTTAAGTGTCTTGGACTTGTTGGATTCAAAATAACAAAAGCAATGGGAAACAACTTTGCGGGTGAAGAAATTCAAGCATACCACTAGGAATATCCTTGAATGCTATCCCACTTCCCTGAAGATTTGAACAAAAACAATCTCAAATGAACATCCACGTACAAACAATCCAATCTAATCCAAATTATTGAGAAATAGAACACTAAATCAAATCAAATCAAATCTTTTGGGTCATTTCTCATTACCTTTGCAATCAACAATGGTTTTTCCGACAAAGACCTACTAGCAGGAAAAGCAACCGTGTATCTCTCCACAACCTTTCTCTCTCTCGTAGGCCGTTCTTTAGGAATAATAGGTTCCTTTGTACTCAGAGAACTCTTCTTCCTCTTCTTCTCCGATCCTTCTTCTTTGCCGTCGTCATCCTCCTCCTCTTCTTCTTTTTCTTCTTCTCCTTCTTCTTCTTCTTCTTCTTCTTCTCGTCGTCTTCTTTCTCCTCTGCCTTCTTCTTACGCTGTTTCCCATCTTTCTTCCTCTTGTTCTCCTTCTCCACCTCCTCATCCCCTTCCTCCTCTGCCGCTTCTCTCTCATCCGCCTTCACTTCCTCCTCTCCACCATCACCACCACCATTACCATCAGCTTCCTCCTCATTTGCCTTGCTCTTCGACGACTCCTCAGCTACCTCCTCCTCCTTGACATATGCTTTATCTCCATCCTTAACCTCTTCTTCACCAACAGGACCTCCCCCATCCGACTTCTTCTCCTCATGTACCTCAATCGCCATTGCCGAGCTTAAGATGACAAATACAAAGCACAAATGTCGGAACCTGAGGAGGGTTTATTAAAACCCTAGGTGCATCAAAAGCGAAACCCTAGAGATTGAAAATTGAATGAAATTCGGGATTGGCTAAAAGGCGGGCTAGTTGTTCAACATCACGCTCCAATGATGTGCTAAAGTTGCCTAATTCTAGCAACGTGTCATTCAACATCACGGTCTAGTCGTTTAGAACCTCATATGTGTATTGATTATACATAACTGAGGTTAAAAATTTCTATGCATTATATTATTACAAATTGTATGTGTTACGATTTGTTTGTCCAAGTGTTTGGTAATGCTAATCATAACCGCTACTGATTACTGATAAACAATGATAACCGTTCAATTGTCACTGTATGTTATGTTTAACCATTATTTGTAATACAAGTAAATGCTGGTGTATAAGCCAAAAAAAAAAATGTTGAAGAATAAGGGTAGCGATGGATCAGGTTCGGATCCATTACTTATTTTCATATGCTTCATCCAATCTATTCATCATATGCGAAAATCCAATCTAATCCATCTATTTACTTTTTGCAGGTGAAGACAGGTGAATCGGATAGTAAACATGTGAAGGAAGTTAATGTGTAATATGTTAACAAATTTATAAGAAAAAGTAAGTTTTGCCTTTTGAAAAGTTTTAAAAAGATATTTTAAGTCCAATAAATGAATAAATATCATATTTATCATATTAATTTGACGAAAATCATAAAATTAAAAATATTATTGTTAAAAAAGGGAACAAATTTAATCATAAAAAAATAAACTTATTGCAAATACGGGATGAACAAATGGATGACTAAGCAGGTGATTGATCGTGTGGTGGGTCGGAAGACCATCACGCTAATCCAATGTAATTTGTCAAACCATCATCTATCATTCATCCATTCTTAACATATTTTGGGTTTTCACTGGCCTTTTATGGATCAGGTGGAGTAGATATCTATCAGATGCGATTGAAATCATCAACTCTACTAAAGAACCACATAATGCCGCATGTAAAATAAAATATTTTTTATTTGGTCAATTAAGTTTTGTGAGGTGTCAAATTGACTTTGGTTGACCTGTTAAATTCAATTTAAGTGGAACTGAAAATTATCAAGTATCATTGATGATACAGAAAATAGTAATAACGTAATTTCTAACATTAGGGAAATAATTACTAAAATATTGACCTAGGTCCAAACTCTAACTCAAACCCTAGGCCGATGGAGACTGGAGCTTATGAATAAGAGTCTTCCTCATCATTCTTAGGAGCTCAACATTCAACACTTGCAAACTTCAGAAGCTCAAGCTACCTATGATCTCTAGCTACTAAGCGATAAGGATCAAGGTCAATTAACTCTAGATATTCTGCAACTGTAGATTGAATACTACCTTAGTGTTCTTCGTTCAATTCATTAATCGAGATCAAGTAATCTCGCCCTGATATCAACTAACCCAGCAAACTATATATAGCATCTACAAATTTCAAAAGTTCAAATTGCAAGTGACATCCAACTATCAAGCGACAAGAATCAGAACTTGCAAGACTTCAAACTTCAAAAACCAAGACCTTAAGCAGCTTAGGGCCAATAAGTATTTCACTGTTCATGCCCTCAAATTGTTCAAATCACAATGAGATTGAAACAAACGATATCTTAATTTGTTCATTTTGTAACAAATATACAGAGATTGTACCCATTTCTTCTGAAAATTAATACAATATTAAATGCATCCATATTTGTTGTCTTATTTAATTATAGACTCAAAACTTGTTCTATAGTTGGTAATCACTTACTGCTATCCTTAACTACTAGTAAATGATATGAACCGTTTGTAAGTCGTTGCCAACTAATGATCAGTATTTTTAAGCGATGAAACGAGTAGACCCTTACAATATTTGACAATGGCAAATAAATCTACGATGCAAGATCATGTTAGGATTACTATGTCATGAGGAACATGGCAATACTTAAGTACGTGCGGCAGTAAAGTGGTTGAAGCTTTTGAGGGGGAAAGAAAAGGTTTGATATGGATATTATTAGATATTGTGGTTTTGATAAGACTCATGTGGAAATGATGTTATGAATGTACATCTTTGTGATATCCAAAATGAATGCATGAATTTCCTCATGTTAAAGGGGAAAAAAAAAGGTCAAATATTTTAAATGTCATGAAATGTTGGAACATGGTAAAGAGAAAATTCGACCCCTTTTAATGAAATACGAGCTTCTATCCGCATCTAGTTGCACTCCTCCATATCGTCCATATATTTGGTAAGAAAAAAAGGAATGAAAATAAACTTCGACGTGATAAAAAGTTGAGAAAGGGACTATTTCTGATGTCAATACTTGGTTACAAAAGGAAATTATGCTAAATTATGATTAATAGATATCCTTAATTTTTGTTTCCTTTTGAATTTTTTCTCTTTTAGTTTTTTCCCGTGCCTAAACACACCTTACATATTTTGTAATTTCTAAGCCACCAATTGATGATAAATTCAAGCCAAAATTGTGAGTATACACTAAATCACAAAATGAAGGGGATGCGTTACATTGGAGAGACGTTGCATCTTTACGATTTGAACTTCAGTCATTCAATTGGGAATGAGGTTTTGTGCAGCTAGAGCAACTGATCGATGATGCCTTTCATATGTTTTCATTGATATATATACACGTAGGTTTTTTAAAAAAAGTCCTCAAATTTACCCTTTTCCTCTGATTTTTTCTGGCTTTCAAACCTGTTTATTTTTCTTAAAAATGCCTAAGCACACCTTACACGGATATTTTATTCGGTCATTTTGCAATAACCTCAGGCCAAAATTTCAAGTCACGCAAATAATATGGTAAAAGGGATGTGTTGAAGTCTACATGCTATGAATGTAACTAAGTTTGTAAAAGTTACTTGCCTAAGGCCTGTTCTTTTATGCGATTAGAAAATTAAGCTTACAGCTTACAGATTATTACAACTCCTTATGGCCCTATTTGGCAAAGAGCTTTTTGAAGAGCTTTTTGACCAAAAAGAGTTTATTTGACCAAAAAAAAAGCTAATTTGGGTATTTGGTAAAAGAGCTTTTTAAAAGAGTTTTTTGGGTCTAAAAAGGTAATTTGAAAAAGCTAATTCCATGAGCTTTTTGGAAGAGCTTTTTGAAGAATTAGCTTTTTGTCTCACAACTTTATCAGAAATAGCTAATTTTACCAAAGAGTTTTTCAACAAACAGCTAATTCAAACAGCTAATACAAACAGTTAACTCACACAGCTAACAGCTAACAGCTAATACAAACAGCTAACAGCTAATAGCTTTTTGCCAAACAGGGCCTATATCTTTTTACATCTTCTCAAATATCATGATATATTTTTTATAACATTCAACATGTCATCTATTTTTTTCTCATATTTATAGAAATATGTATATATTTTTTTACGTACTACAAGTATGAAAAATCTTACAATTTTTTAATGAATACAGTATTTGTATAAACATAAAAACAAAATTTAAAGAGTTTCGACGTGAAGCATATATGCCATTGTAGAGAAAATAAGTCAACATTTTTTAAAACCATAATACAAAATCGCATTTATGTTTGAGTTTCGGCATGAATCATGTATGAAGATAGTCAAGCTGTAGATAACAAAATCATTTTAGCTATTTTATCCATAAGTTTGCCGCCATCATACAATTGAATATTAGATTGAATTTAATTCTAAAACGTTTAATTTGAATAGAAATTCATTTTTAGGGTTCTATTCAATTTTGTTGATAAAATTTATTATTTTTAATTTGCTTATAGAGAGGTGAAACTAATGTTAATGCAAAAAAATCACCTCAAGTGTAGAACATATTTGGTTACATATCTGTCGACTTGAATTTATCTTGCTGTTATTCAATTCATTTGTTTAAAGATTTATTTTTATTAATTATATTATTTCAATATTATTTTTTATTATTCAAAATGATAATGGTAGGAAAATAGATTTTTTTTCTATAATGTTAAAATATAATTTATTTAGTGACGTTATAAAATGTATTTTATAAATATCAGTGACACATGTAATTTATTTTCATGAAATAATTTTTTCATAATCCATACATTAAAGACCAACGATTATACATACATATCTAAAAATTATACCGTACAACTTTTTAACAATTGAACAACTCTTTACATCTATTCTTACGACTTTTTACAACTTCTTACAACTCTATACATCTTCTTACAACTTCTTACATCTTTCTACATTTTTTTACAACTTCTTACATCTTCCTGTATTTTTTTACAACTTCTTATAATTTATTATATTTTTTTAGAACTTATATCTGTCTCTCATCGCGAAAAAGAATAAGTCCTAAAATACTATGCAACCCATTTAGTTACATATAATATTTCATATGGACATATAGCCCATCAATATTAGCATGAATACCATTCGGCTTCTCTAATCGGATGGGCTATTGGGTTGACAGCCTTCAAATTTGGTAAGTCATACAATACTTGATATGGGCTAATGTATGCTTTTCTCAAAAAAGGAAGCTGGGCTTGACTGTGAAAAATGACAGCAAGTCTTACATCAAATGGCTGGTGATTGATATCACATACACAGCCCACGCCAAAAAATGTCCATTTGACTTTTTTTGGGGGGAGGGGGGAGTTGCATGCAAGGCGCCAAACCCGTATTTTTGTATGAAGTTTGAGTGAGTTTGATCATACGCCCTTCTAAAATTATATCATGCTTTGAGAAAACCCAGATCAATTGAGAGAGAATATTTTTGTGGTGCTCATCCCTCACCAGTGCCGTGCCTTTTATTGATAAAGAGTTTCAAAACGGATACAAGTTGTTTTAGTGACTATAATTGTGAAATACATTTACATGAATGACTCTATCAGTAAATCTGTTAAAGATAATTATAAATCCAGATACAAGATCATCCTCTAATGTGCTTCTAAGAATATACACCTCTTAATAATTACGTAAAAAATATATACTAAAAAACAAATATATGATAAATACACCTTAAAAAACAAATATGATGCACAACTGTATTATATGCTCCTAAAAACACATTAATTTGCTCAAAGAATGGGAAAAGGATTTCATTATTTGAACGTTTTGGTTCAATATTATCAATAGAAAGAGGCGTTGTTTTTGCTCACTATTGAGAATTTCTGATCATAGTAGTTTAACATTATTAAATTAATTAATTAAATGGTATTGAAGATATCCATTTCTCAACTAAATCGTGCAATTTTTTAAAACCAAAAAAAAAAAATAAAAAATCTACGGTTATATATCAATTTTTTTCCTCCCATCTCCAATAGTTAGCAAATCTTCACCATCGATTATGTAATAATTAACATAAGCCATTGATACATATTTTCCAAGTTACATGTCCAGCCAGTTAAAATGGACATAATTCACTATTAGCAACGTAATCCAATCGTTAATTGGAATAAATAAATTTCGGAATAATTCACTTATTAGCAATGGTAGTTAGCAAATCTACACCATCGATTATGTAAAAATCATACTCAATCGATAAGGATTACCAACTTTAATGATCAAATATAAAACTATTGAACTTTATGAAGAGATAGGCAATGCTGACTCGATCCGACAATGACCCAAATTCAACACTAAGTTAAACGGGTTTGAATATAGATTTTGAACTCATTTAACTAAATGGTTGATTAGTTTAACCCGTTAAAATAAATGGATTAGGTTCAGGTTGAGACTTTTACCCCGAACAATCACCTATTTAATTAAACAATCCCTTTATCGTTTACTTGTTGCGCTTTTATATGATAATTAAGAACACAAAAATTAAAAATACATATAAAAATATGAATTGTGATGAATTGGGAAAATTGTTTTATATGGGTTGTAAACTTAATTTTTTATAATATATAATTAAGTACTAGTTTAAAGTTAGATGGATAAATGAGTAATGAAATGACCTGAACTCTACCCATTTATCTTGAACGAGCTAAACAGATCAAAATCAAATCAATCTATTTAAACATTAAATGGATGTAGATAAAGCTTTTCAACCCATTTAATAAACCAGTAAGATTTACATTGAAGGATTTTCAATTCGACATGAATACAAATACAAATTTGATTCGACCTAACCTATTTTTCATATCTGACTTCATGTGGTTAGTAAGGAAGGATATAAAGAAAAAAGGTTACAGAGTCAAAGGCTGACAAATATTTAATTAACTGTAAAAGCCCCTCCAAATTCCTAGACTACTAAGTTAGACTTCAAACTACCATGACTTGGGTGAGTTATGATGATTGGCTCCAGGACATGCCATCCTTTAGGGGCCATTGAGATTCCTTAGGGTATGCGATTGCAAGTTGATGGGCCAATTAATTGGGCCCAAATTAATCCTTGCACTATGCACTTGTCATATCTCCCTTGTGATACTATGCTCAAGATCAAAAGAGACATGATCCATCCTTATGGTACTTGTGGGTGCCACAACCCATGAAAAATAAAAAGGAAGTTGAATAATACAAGAGAGAGGAGAGAGAAAAATCACAAACTATTATCATAGAGAGCACGAGGGGCTGTTTGCTTAACTATGTTATTGTTGAATGTGGGGTATCCCTTCATGTTATTGAACATTCACATGCATTGCCCATTGCTCTATCACATTGGCTTTGGGTTGAATGTTCCACTTTTATGAGACATATTGAATGACAATTGATTACCTAAAAAATATTCCATTTTGACATTTCTTGTATGATCAACCACTTGAGTTTTTGAGCCAATGGCTCTAGTGTTATAAATAGATAGATTAACTGATTAAAATGACAGAGTTCACGATAATTATATCAGAATTTAAATCTCAAATATTTATTTTGATGCATAAAGTTTTATATCTATGTCTAAAGTGGACGAGGAGGATGATGAAATATGATGGTGAAATTTTATTTATCGTCACCATCTTTTATGTTCAACAATTAAAAAAACACAAGCGTAATAGCTCGGAGAAATATCAACTAATATCTATGTACTGTTTGTTGTTTCTATAAATTTTTATTAATTAAACTATTTGATAATATCACAAAAGTTGTAAAATACAGGAAACAAAAAGATTAGGATAAGAAAAGAGTTATTAGATGTAAAGATGATTGGAGATCATATGGCATTTCCACTAGGTTTTGCCCCCAGCAAATTGTTTCACAATGGTTGGTAGGACCCATTCAGCTGGTTACCTAAGTAAATCTGACTGGTCCATTACATATCCTGTTGGGCCCCCCTTGGCCCATTTTGTGGCCCAATCTGTTGTCTTCAATTGTCTAATTAATATTATATTAAGCCAGGCGGTTTTGCTCCAGATTTGCCAAAAGCAATAACATGGTTAACTTTTGGCAGTCAAACCGATGAATATATGATTAATTTAATTTTTCTCACAAAGTAAACCACTCGCGTGTTTTGATGCTATAGATGGGCATGTTCGTATCAATTTATCATAAGTATTTATCATCAGTATTCAACACTGATCAACACTCATTAACACTGATCCGTACTGATTAGCAGTCATCAGCGCGTAGTTGTGTTTCGTACTCATAATTTTAGTCATGATCAGAACTAAACAACATTCTTCAGTAATAAATTACTTATGATAATTTGACCAGAACAAACCCTTAATTACTATTTTCTACGCATGCATATAATTTCCTATATATGCTCGGCAAACATACATGCATTATTTAACAAGTCGACTCCCAAAAAAGATAAAAGAAAGGTTAAGTAGCATTTTGAACTCCTAAAATGTAAATTCAGAGAAGGTTGAAATACAATTTTTAGACATAAAAAATTAATTAGGACAATTATTAAGAATGAACCAAGGGTTATAGCATATGTAGAAGTAAAGGAAAACAAATTGAAAATGTGCACGCAAGCAATCTCTTGGAACAAAAATTTTAGAAAGCATATCCTGAAAAAGACAAGCAAAAAAAAAAAGAACAAAACAAAAGGAGGAGGGGGGGGGGATGATAATAGCAAATAATATGATGAAAAAGGAGGAAATAAAGGCACTATGATGATCAGGATGAAGCTAACGATAAGTTTGTGTTGGTGGTGGTGCATGGCTCAAATAAATCCACTTTTAATTTGTGTGATTAATTCATCATCTATTTCTTTTTGACAATTTATGTGGATTAGATAATACATATATTTTTGGTGATTTAAATCCACTCATTAATAAAGTTACTTTTTTAAAAAAATTTTATGGGAACTTTTTAGCTTGTTGCTTCGCTTATTTTGAAATGATATGATAATCAAGTTGAGTACTTAAGTACGTATGTGTTTGGATAGGAACAGTCGCCCTAATAATATCAGTTTTCATTATAAATATAAAACTCTGTTTATTTTCTCAGATTTAACTACGTATAGTTAAAATAAGTCAATCTTAGATAATTTTCTCAAATTTAATTAGATATGTTAGTAAAAGTATATATTTTTGTATCAGTCATGTGATTTTTGTAGTTGCATGTATTTGTTATAGGAGAAGCTTTTAATAAATATATGTATATATAAAATGATTTTTAGAAGTAAAGCCAATGATTTTTTTCCGTGTTTCAGAATACTATTAACCAACATATTAACTAATCGATTACGATAAATTGAATCAGATTTTACAGTTCCTTTTTATAGTACCTCGATGTGGCATGAGTGTAAAAGGGGTTCAAGAATCAATTTTCTTTTTATAAGGACTAAAATCACTTATTTTGACTTTTTACCCCATATTATGAAGTGGATCTCGAAAAATCTCCCTCCAAATCATACATACAACTTTCATCGAATATGACTTTCCACGTAATTCGAAACTAAAACTCTCCATAATTTAGGAGGCTGTCCAAAAATTTCTGCGAGAGATATTATAATCTTCCAATAAACTAGCCAATAAAAAAATAAAAAAGTCAAATATATAAATAAAAAATCTTGATCAAGCCATAAAGGAGAGAAGTAAAGGTCAACACGTGGACAGAAGGGCCAAAAATATTATTGTCAACGTGGCAAAATTTGGAGCCACTTGGCAGCAGCTTACAGCCCACGCAAGACAAGTCATAAGCCACATGGCAATGAAGAAGAGAAACGTAATTTTAAGTCCTTTCTTTTTTTTTCTTTGAATTAAAAATATTTGGATTATATTTTTTTCCCTTAAAAAAAGTTGGCTTCCAAAAATCCAAGCAACCGGCAGCTGAAAAGCACATGATGAGTCTATATTTATGTCTATTTTTTTCCCCCTTATATAAAAACGTTAATTGGACAACTCACATGGTAAACAGAATATTTGGTTTCTTTGTTTCTTATTACTTAAGTTTATTTTTGGTATGATAAGTTAATATTAATTTATGGGGTTTCTTATATCATAAGACTAGCTATAGGCTATAATGGAGTTTAATTTGGACTTACACTCTTAACTCCCATGCATGCATATATAATGTGCATGTTTCTGGTTTCCTCTCCATGCATAATTATCCTTTAATCATGTTTCTGATAATCATTCCCACTACTTAGTTTTGTTTTGGCATGCTAATGGATCTCTAATCTTTTTGGTTAGTTTTGCAAGCAAAGTAGAGGCATTATTAGATAAGCGAATATATATATGTTCTTAATCATCTATAATGTCATATTCCGGTGGCGGTTAATTAGCTTAATTGGTAAAGTGTTTGAAGTTGTTATAATTAAGATTTTTGGGTTTAAATTTCGAATACATTGATCTTTACGCATTGTTTGAACGGTAAAGAAAGTTTCTTATGCATGTTTTAACATACCAAGGACGTCAATACAGTTAAAAGGGGGAAATAATATAAACAAACACAGCTAAAAAAAATACACATGAAACATAAATGTGTTATAGGTTGGATACATGCTTAACATGTTATGTACGTAAGAATCGCATTTATGTTGCATTATCTGTTTATGACATATGTAACTAAATTTAATTATATCAGGCAAACTTTCAATTTCTCTCTATATATAATATACTAGGGTGCACTCCATACTTTGCACGGGCATGTGTTAAGTTTTGTAGTATTATTATCTTTTTAGGATATTTGTAGTCTAATCGTAATATTATAATATATTTTATTTTTCACATATGGTTTGGATTTATATGCATATACAATAACTGTACATTACTTTGTTGATATTAGTATTCTGTGCATTTGTGCCTTTTCAGTGTACCTAGCTACATTATTTTTATTGTTATAACTGTAATAGTTTACATTGTTTTTCTGACTAGATTATCCTTATGCAATGTTTGTAACCACTAAAATAATTGCATAAAATATTTACACTTTTATTCTTATTTTATTACATGTCAAAGCCATTTTTGACTTCTCAAACCCCGTAGATAATGGAGTACATAAATTTTTAATTGTTATTATTCACAAATTAAATTTAACTGTAAAATATTTTTTATGTTTAAGACTTGTTTGAATAAAACTGTACATTAAATGCTTATTACTATTATTATTTTAATTTAGAACTAACAATTAATAATGGGCTGATTGAAATTAAGCAAAAAAAGCCAATAGTGATGCGACACTTGTCAATCACAAGGATGTGTGAAATTTTATAATCTTATCATTTTTCTTTAAAGAGTTTGTGGTTCTATCATTAATTATAATTGGAAACATTAATTTGTTTAACTAAATGGTACTAAAAATATCTATATAAGCTTTTTTTTTTTTACATATTGTTTGGATTGACAACTAAGTTTTGAGTTAGACACTATTTTCAGAATAATATGAGAACAACTATAATATTGGATATTTTTAGGAAAAAAAGAACAAAAAGAGGGAAAAAAAAAGGGTAAAGTGGCTAGTGTCAAACGGTGTATATATATATATATATAATAATTGTACATATAACTTTGAAACACGTAAATGCATTTAATTATCATATAATAGGGAATTCAAAATTGCAGATTTTATCGTTGAAGAATTGCATGTAATTTAATATGTATAATAATGTATCAATTTGTATTTAGTTGTTCGAAAGATATGACGATCATCTTGAAGATAAGGCAAGTTTGGATCTCAATTTCTAAATGCTACAATTTAGTTAGCAGTTCTCAACTTCTCATGCATACATTTATAAAATAAATCACACAATTAAATACAAGTGTCCAACGATCCTATTATATTTATAAAATAAACATCACTATTTAAAGGTTCTTTTTCTAGAAAAAAATAGAAGATATAAAGAACATCAAATCATGTACGATAAATGTTTTTGCGAATTTCAAATTTACACATACAATCACTAAATATATGTACCATTTGACACTACACTATGCACCTTTTTTCCTCTTTCTCTAGTTGAAAAAAACTAATGTAAATTTTGTTATCCTGACTCTTCATACTTCATCTTAGCATGGGAAGTATATATTTTTTTAATTCTTGTCGTATGTTTAATGTAATGTGGCATGGGGACTAGAGGGATATCTTTTCAAATTTAGATAAATTATGGGTGTCTCCATTATCATAATTAAATTTACATTTTATATTTCTAATCTTCCTTTATTTTAAATTCGTAACTATTAAAACAATTGAAGGAAGAAAAAATCCCTTAATATTGATATTTGAATGTAGTTAATAAAATTGATGATGGTTAAATTCATTGAATAAAGAATAATCATAAAAAACCATTGTAAAGTTGATACTCGTCAAAGCACCAACAATTCAATCAATCCATTCAATTTTAAACGACAATAAAAATGATTATGAATATAAATATGATGCGACATTAAAAATGAATATGAATGTAAATATGATATGACATGATTTGTGATACGATACTTCCCCTACCATAGACATTTAAACGACAATAAAAATGAGAATGAGCTTGTGCGTTCGCGAAGTTTAATGCTAGGTCCCATCAATTAATATTCCTAATACGTTGCTAAAATTACCCATTAATAACCAAGGAACTCACATAACAGTTCCGTGTATTTTCTTTGTTCATAATTCTAAATCAAATTATTCTTAAGTGCATATCAAGCATGTTACATGCTCACCACCAACAAGGCAGCAGTGCCTGGTTGGTATTACCATGTGTGCTTCTCCTCCACCACTTGAGTTCAAATCTAGGTAGAGAAACTCTTCATCGTCATTTATTTGGAATTGAAGGGGGGTGGGCTGAAGCTTGGACCTGCATGGTTCCCCTTCTCTTCCATAGGTTAGTTGGTCCACTAGGGTATCCATTGAAATAGGGGCCCAGTGTGTGGTTCAAGTTTATCTTTGTAAAAACAAAATGTTACATACTCACCCTTTGTCCTTAACATTTTTGTCATATTGTTTCCAATTAGGACTCTGCGTTTCCAGTTGCACTAGCCTGTTTTACAAATGAAATTGGCCAAACAAAGCCTCGTTTTTGTATGATTGAAATGATACCCCCCTTTTTTCCACGAGAAGATAGATGTTCTACCTAAAGATACTGTACAGGATACAAGATATGTTGCCAAATTCTTGGCTGTATTCGATAATAGAGAGTGAAGTAGAGGTTAGTGGTTTGTAATGGTCAAAATATTATCGACCATTACTTAAAGATATTCAGTAAAGTAGTGGATGGGGTAGTAGCTGTATTCGGTAATATTACTCACTTTAATCTTATTTTGCACCTAACAAAATATCATATGTTTTAATAAAATAGATTTATAAATAATTGACTTTGAGTATGTATATATTAGAAATTACTCAATCAATTTCTAATTATATAATTTTTAAGAAATATCCCCTCCTCAATCTGTATGTTTGCTTAGTTGATTAAAGTATGATTGACGTAAAAGTTAATAGATAATAGCAAACATAAATATCCTACTGCACTTGTATATTTGATTGTGATCATATTAATACGACGATATATATTCTGCCTTAAAATGCATGACCGGTCGTGATCATATTATCATGATTCGATATCATATCCAGGAGTTCTTTCCATATACATCATACATTAAGAGGTATGGTTTAGATCTTTCTATATGATTGAATCATAAGTAGAGCCCCAGCGATCACAAATTCACAATTATTTGTTTTGGAATGCATCATCATGACAGCCGATACGCAAGAAAATAAGATTGTGACATTCGGTTTGGGATGTGTGACTTCAATTCACCAAAATGGCGCAAGTATTTTTCAGAAGATAGGTGCTTGATCACATTTGGCCTAGAGCTCAACTCCTCTGCATGATTTTTTGTCAATTTTCAATTAACATGATTGGTACGTTTGGGGATGCAAATTCTTAGACGTATTTCCCAAGTCAAATCCAGCCAAAACAAGGGAGAGACTTTAATAAGGGGTTTGTGCACCTATAAAATTGAGGAATGGTACACCCCACATTTATGAATTAATAGGAGGGAAACAAGACATTTGTGTAATGGTTTAGAAAAATTTCATTATCTCTAGCTTGATAGTTGAAAATGACATATTAGGGATTTGTAATTTATAATATAATATATAGAACTTTGATGTTAATAATAATGCAGTAAGTTAGATATTCTTAACCTCATCCCTTGTTATAGAGACGTCAAAATCATCGACCACTTGAATTAAAAACAGTCAAGACCATCAAACAACGTTCAATTTAGGCTGCCCCTTTGGGCTTAGGTTAGTAATTTATAAAAAGGAAGACCTAGATCCGATTGTTCCTGAGTTTTGTACGCGCGTAAAAATTAACCCACTCAAAAAATATTTAATTTGGGACTATTTTTCTCTTACTGAATGCTAAAAAGGATATATTTTTTCTTCTTTCGTTATTGAACAATATCTCAAAACTCCATCCAGCTACAACATTTTGTTTTTCTAATGATAAGGTGGGAATTTCATCGGACTCTTATCTATAATCAAAATTATAGTCCAACGGAGTCACGAAGATCACCAAAGGAAAGAGGACATACCTTAGACATGACTTCAATATAAAAGAGATCTAGTTTTATTGTGTCTTGCAATGTACTTTCTTTCACAAGGGAGAATTGTTTGACCATAACTCATACTCATTAGGTGGATATTTGAGAAGACCACGCTTATTTTCATCCAAGGAAGCAAAATTTGACCACAAGTCACCCATTTTTTTAACGTGTTCTTAGTTAGCAACTATTGATGTGTGGATTTGCATGAAGCGCATGACTTATTCGCACATGAACTTGTTCATAAATGTTCATTTCAGTACGTCTAATTAATACCTAACTTCTTCCCACATTGCTGGTTTAATCTATTGACGTCTAACATATCTTCTCCTCATCCTAGTGCAAACAATACGACGAAACTTCCAAGCAATTGATTTCCTTTTTAGGGCTGAGGGAGCTAGAATTTTAGGAATGGTAATGAAATTGAAATTCCCATATAGAAACAAATGGACGAGAAACAAATAAAAAACATATCATATGAAATCGAACGACTTAAATCTAACAAGTGTTGTGCAAGCTACTATTCGCAAAGTTTAAAAACAAGTGATCTAGCAAGATTCAGCTATAGAATATATGATATGAAGAGTATTATCAACCAAACAAAGCAAATCAGTGCCACAAAATTAAAGGATCGTAGTTCGAAAAGCAAGAGACTTGTCATCTCTAACCTAAGAAATATCACTTCAATACCCAAAAACATTATTACATGCAATGCACAAACATTTTGAAGTTTGCCTGTCGAAAAAAGATAGAATTTTCTTGATGTATTATTGATAGGTTGCGTCAATGTAACAGTGGTTTTTTAGTTGGGTCTTCATTTTGTTCTTTGAATTGAGATTAATATATAGTATGTAGTATAATAAAAGATAAAATAAAAGAATCCTAAGAAATTTTAGTAGTGTAATTGATTTTGATTGATCTCGACAAGGAAGTAAAGGGAAAATTTCATTATAACTATATGTTATATTCACATGTCGAATTAACATTGCTCAATGGGACATTATGACTTCTATTTCACATAGAAACTCTAGACCTCAACTTCGATGATGATCGACTTTAACTGTGAGGGTAAATTTGAATATTTGAGTTCATCTTTACCCTCAGTCTCACATTATATTGTTAAGTCATGTTTTTTTGGCAGGCTTATATATATATATATATATATATATATATATATATATATATATATATATATATATATATATTTCCTAATCTAATATGTTCTCAATTTTAATTTGTGAGAGGTGAAAGGACACTAATAACACAACACACGATAAGACTACAATTAGTAGCATGAAAATGAAGTACTCCTCAGAAACAATCTACACATGATCATGTCTGAAATTACATGTGATGCATGGTCAAAAGTTTTAATTATTAGTGTACTTTTTAATAATTTAAATTTCACTGTTATTATGGTAATTTTTCTTTTCAGAAAAGGGGGGAAAAAAAAATACTTTGTACATTTATTACCTTATTTTCTTTTTACCGTTTCCACTGTTCAATTATTAGATTTCAGTGGAGGGTGGCTTTTTGCAAGTAATTCCAAAGTTGTAACGGATGGATGGGATGTGAGATAGAGATATTATAAATTACCATCAACCACTTGGCATTTAATTTTTATAATTAATAATAGATGTCAGGTCAGAAAATTTTAATAAAAAATACATGAGAAAATGAAAGAAAATATATAATAAGATTTTAAAAATCTGAGCTGGGGGGCATTAAATATTCATCAACAAAACAGCTGAAACTTTGAAGCAGAAGCAACTGACTTCACAACAAAAAAGGGGTCGTCCTTTACTCTCTGTATTTTTCTGGGCTTTTCATAATACTTTCTGGGAAAAAAAAAGCAATTCATAATCATATCTCTCTGGATACATTTTTGGCTGCAAAATAAAAGCAGCTCCAATTCTCTCTTTTTTTTCTTTTTTTCTTTGGGGTTAAATATTGTACTGGGCAAAGCTTACCACTCGATCGATACTGATGTTACTCAATTCAAGTAACCTAAGGTTACATTTTGTTAGGTGTTAGAAATAGGCAATCTTGTTTTCATCTGAATCTAAAATAGTTTGAGCAGAGTGAATTTGATGGTTAGATGTGGCAAGAGTAACCCTACCTAATATGATTGAAACAAAGTAGGACTATGGTTAATTGAGTATAGAAAATCGACACATTTGCTAAAGCGGACATATGCTAACATGAGTTAATTAAGAGTGTAAGTTAACTTTTGTTACGAAAGAGGGCTAAATGATCTTATGGGAAAGTACACTTAGAAAGATAAAAATATATAGTGACTTTCTTTAAGGGTGTGTTTGGTAGGGGTGAAAATCATTTTCCTGAAAAATGATTTTTTCATTTTACGGTGTTTGGTAAAATAAGGAGGGAAAATTCGTTTTTAGGGGAAAATCATTTTCCCTAGAACAAAGGAAAATATTTTCACTTTGAATAGAGTGTAAGTTGATTTTATGTTTCTTGACCTCTCACACGGTCTCACATTCGTTCTCTATTCCGTGTCTATTTTCTCGAGATGTGGTTAGAAGATTAAGGAAAATAATTTTTAACTTTTTTGTTCATTTTTTATTAATCAAATTCATTATCCAAAAAGTTCATTTTCCTTTTTACCAAACAACTAAACATATGAACTGAAAGTTATTTTGCAAGAAAAATCATTTTACATGAAAAATTATTTTGTAGGAAAATAATTTTCAACCCTATCAAACACATCAAATTTGTGAGATACTAGCGTTCTTAAGATAGACAATTTAGCTTTAGTAAACATTATATGTACCAAATTGAGTATAAAATCATGAGATGTAAAATTTTTGTTCTAAGCAAAAGTGGAAATTATGAGGAAGAATACTATTACTGTGTGTACCATAGAGGCGACTTTAAATCTCACTATAAATATTTATAGGGTCTCACAACTCTTGTGGGCACATAGCAACATATGAAAATATGAAATAATCGTCTAGCTCGAACTACTGAAGTCGTGTTATATATTTAGTAAAAATTTCTTATCCATGACCTTTAAAACTTACAAATTTTAAAATTATACTTGGTTTCATCTAAACTGATACTTTTTTTTTGAGACAGTGTATTTACATAGTGATTTTTAGAAAGTTAAAAAATAATCAATAACAATAATAGGAACTTAAAAAGATACTTATTTTAGATGATTCACCTCATCAAAAAAAAAAAAGTAAATTTTGCAGAGATCATTCCACTTACTATAGACATTCCTAAATCCTAAAAACACGCACTTCATACATTATTGATGTATCGTTCTTCGAAATCGTACCGTTGGCCATAAAACTCCGCCGTTACTAAACCTGCCATAATTTTTTATCAACCAAAAAAAAAAAAAAAAAACCTGCCATACTCTTTTTCATAAGTTTCTTTTTTCTTTTGATAAAAAGAAAAATACGTTTCTATTTTCTCACACATGTCCATCGATACATGCATTTACGCACCAAGAAAAATTATGAGAAAAACGTTTGATCTATGTCAAAAAACTTTAAAGAGGAATTTTTCTCTTGTGAAGCTCGAGGACCATAAAACAACAACAATTCTATTAAGTAATAAAACATTTTCATATGTAGTGTGATCTTAAAAAGGATGTAATATTTGATCTTGAAAAAAAGGAAAGAAAAAGAGGAGGCAATAGTCTTTATAGTCAAATATTTCACATAATTTATTGCATAATTCAAATTTAAATATGCGAGAATCGATTTTTATCATTGGTAAACCAGTAAATATTATGTGGAATCGTATATCGCGCATAAAAGTTCTCCCAAAAATTAGGCATGAAGGCTAAGGTACGCTAATAATCTTAATTTTGAAGTTTTATATACCAATAATGCGAACTTAAGAAATAGCTTCCAAAGTTTACAATTCAATACTTATTTTGAGTTATTCATATTAAGTTCGGTGATAAACGTTGAAGTAGAGATTAGTGATTTGTAGTGGTCAAAATACTTTGGACTACTATTTAAAAGTGTTCAGTTAAGCAGTAGATGAGGTAGTGGTTGGAGGTTTGTGTAGTGTTTTTCAAAAGCTAATGAAAGTAACTTTTAAGAATTTCTATCTGATGGTTACATTGCGAATCACAAAATTCTTCTTTTATTTACTAAAAATCTTCATTTATTATGTCCTTTTTATTACGTAAATATGCTCCTTCAATCGCTAATATTTACGAAACACATTTGTTTTAAATAGCTAGTTGAACAATTAATCACCAATTACTATTAATTACAGTTAATTATTAATAAAACTATTAACAGTTTATAAAATAATTAACTATTATCAAAACAGTTAATTTTATCGGACACATTTTTTTTTTTAATTTTAAAGAAAAGCAAGGGAAAACGATGTGAGGTTGTGTGCGGAGGTAGGGTCCATCCTGGGTGGCACGTGCTCCCCTATAAAAAGCCACGTCATGGCAGAACAATTTTGATGACGATCAGTAGCCACAGATCTCGCTTCTACTGCTTTGCTCTCGAGAAGAGAGAATTTCTACCCAGAAAACACAAAAACTCTGCATTTTGAAACACACCCCAGCTAATCTAAAACCCAATGGGAGAGGTCTCATCTCATCTCAACTCTAACCTTTTTCGATTTATTTTCGCTGGTTTTAGCTTTGATTTTTCTGGGTCTCTGATGTTTTTTCTTTCTGGGTTTTTGATTTTGATTTTGATTTCAGGAGAAGAAGAAGAAGGCGGAAGGAGGGGAGAAGAAAACAGAGGACAAGAAAACAGAGGAACCAAAAAACCCAGAACAACAACCACCACCCAAAAAAGAGAAAGATCCGGAAAAATCCAAAAAACCCAAATCCGAAGACAAGAAATCCGACGAACCCAAAGAGACCAAAGACAACGCGCCGCCACCGCCGCCTCCGCCGCCGGAGATCGTCATGCGCGTCTACATGCATTGCGAGGGCTGCGCTCGCAAAGTCCGCCGCTGCCTCAAGGGCTTCGACGGTACTAACTAATTTTTACTGCGACTCTAAACTTCTGGATCCACCACTGAATCGATCTGATTGAAATCGAAATGGGTATATATTCGGGTCGGGTTTGATTTTGCAGGGGTGGAGGAAGTTATAACGGATTGTAAGACCCATAAGGTGGTTGTGAAGGGAGAAAAAGCGGATCCATTGAAGGTTCTGGATAGAGTTCAGAAGAAGACTCATCGTCAAGTTGAGCTTCTCTCTCCTATTCCTAAACCTCCCACTGAAGAAGAGAAGCAGGTTGAAGAGAAGAAGAAAGAGGCGGCTCCTAAACCAGACGAAAAGAAAGAAGAGGTTGTTCTTTCTAAAAAAGGGAAAAAAAATTATTACTTTTTATTTTCTTTTTGGATTTGTTATGAGTAATTTGTTAATTTGTTATCAGGAGGCTGTTTTAGAGTCTAAAATTTGAGTTTGTTTGTGTTTGTAGCCGAAAGTGATCACTGTGGTGCTCAAGGTTCACATGCACTGTGAGGCTTGCTCTCTTGAGATTAAAAGAAGGATTGAGAAAATGAAAGGTGACTAATTACCCTTTTTTCTTTTAAATTTTTTTTGTCTGCGGACAAATATACGGTATAGATAAAGTTGCTTGCATCTAGATCTTTTCATATCTCGCAAAAGTATGACCCACGCCGGGAGGAAGTGATGGTGGTGTTATTGTTGTATATGACTGTCCCTTTTAAGTTTTAAGGCGTCCGATAATTTTAAGCATACAGAAAAGATCAGCATGGCTCGTGCGCAAGGATGATACACTTAAATTTCGTATATTCTTTATGCCATGTTGATTTTTGAACGCTTGATTGACTAGGAAATTGATATGAAGTGTATTTATATTAATTTATGTCTTATGATTCTTGTGGATTTAATTGCATTTAATTTTATATATGGGTTGTTTGGTAGGGTCTTGGAAAAATATTTTTCCAATTTTCCATATCTTTGGAAAACAGGGTGAAAATAAATGGTTGTCAAGGAAGTCATGTTGACTCCTAGGGTTGAAAATTCTTGACTTCCTTTCTACACAAATAGTTTTGTCTAGGGTGGTTAGAGGTTAATTTCCAGTGCTTTTCCAAGAAATTTCTACGACATGTTCATCGCTTTTTTTCCAAGAAAAATTTTGCGGAGAAAATGAATCTTCCTGACAGAGAAAATGAATCTTCCTGAAAATTTACTATAATTACAAATTTACAATAAACTCTTGGTTAAAATAATTCTAATAGATTTCATACATAATCTTTTTAGTATGCATCTATTTCTGCATGATTGGACTAGAACAGTTCCAAGTATGACATTTTTTAGATGGATTTCCTCTGTTTCCGAATGTAGCAATGGTGTAATTTCCATTGGACTATTAATTCTTCAATTGGTAAAATTAGATATTTTTTCCTAATTATTTCATCATGATCAAATTATTGGATATCAAGTTTTTAATTTTATTTTTCAGAGGTGGAAGAGGCAACCCCAGATCTGAAGAGCTCAACAGTGAGTGTGAAGGGCACATTTGACCCTGCCAAGCTGGTGGAGTATGTCCACAAGCGCACCGGCAAGCATGCCGCCATTGTCAAGATTGACCCTCCTCCTCCCCCTGCCACTGAGAAAAAGGAGGGCGAAGACAAGGGTAAAGATGGAAAAGAGGAAAATAAGGCCGACGAAGGCAACAAGGGTGGTGGTGGTGATGAGGCCAAAGAAGACAAAAAGGAGAAAGGCAGCGCCAGCGGCGAAGGCGGGGGCGAGGATGGGAAAGCCGCGGAGGCCGGTGGAGACGGGGCGGCACCACCCGAAGAGGCGGTGGGAAAGGTGGAGTTGAAGAGGAATGAGTACTACTATTACCCTCCTAGGTATGCCATGGAAATGTATGCTTACCCACCTCAGATTTTCAGTGATGAGAATCCTAATGCCTGTTCCATCATGTAAAAATTTTAGTACCTTTTTGTTTCCTATGAAATATGAGACCAAAATTTGGTTGGTTTAGTAGTATAATTTTGAAAGTATATGGAAAATGGTGGGAAATTGTGTAAATTCACAATTTAGCCCTTTTGTGTGTGTGTGAGTGAGTGTTTTTTTTTTTTTTTTAAATTTATTTCATGGGTTGGTGAGCTGTCCTTTTACATGTGCAAGTAAGCAGGTAAGTAAAGATCCTTGCAGAGTTGTAGCAGAACAAAATTTTTGGTGAGGCCCCTTTTGTACCTTTTGTTTCAATGGTTGTTGGGTAGTGTAAAATCATATTACTGTTTTTGAAGAAAAATAAATAATTATACAAGTTATTAATGGGTAAATTAATGAGAAAAATGGAGTCTAAGCACTTGAATTGCAGTTTGTCCTGTTAATTTGATAATATTTCTTTTGGAATCTTTAGTCATTCAGATATTGATGCAGCAACGCAGGTAAGTGGGGCTTTCTGCTCCCAAAGTACTGTAGTTTGGTACTGCCCCATCTTGGCTTGTGGGACTAATTTTGCTATAGTACCTTCATCCTTGTATTTTTAATACATTTTCAAAACGTTTACATATCTTTTCAATTAAAATTAGTGTACTTTTTGGCTCGGTTAGTTAAAAGCTTGGTTCAGGCTCGCCACGAAAGATGAAACTTGTCAAGCCGGTAAAGTATAGGCTCAAGATGAAACTTGTCAAGCCGGTAAAGTATAGGCTCAAGTTTTGACTTGGATGCACAGTGCTTGGCTCAGAGCTTTGCTCGACTCGGTCCAATATTCTTTTTTTTTGTTTGTTTTATTTAGTTTAAAAGTTGCCAAATTTGAGACTACAATTCAAGCTAAATTCTACGGTTTTGCATTGGATCCAAGAAATAAGCATTAGCATAAAATTCACTACTAAAAAAAGATAATATAGTGGCAGAAATTAGCAGTAAACAACAAATCGGTCTCTATTAGTGACGAAAATGCTGATGGAAGACAAGGGACACAAATTGTGAGAGTCGACGATGAATTTAGCGAAGAAGTACGTGATCCATCGCTATTTTTATTAATAAGCGACAGAAACAACCGTTGCTCAACTAAAAATAGATTTTTTTAATCTTTCGCTGAATGATAATTTTTTCTTAATATAGGGACTGATGGATTTGTTGTGACTTTTTCCATATAGCGACGAACATTTCCATCGCTTAATGATAAGAATTAGCGATGAATATTTTTATCAATGAATGATAAAAAATTATTTTTGAATACAGCGACGGATAGATTCATCGCCAATTTCATTGCCATATTGTTTCAAAGAACGAGATCTTGTTCATCTTCACTCGACTGCCACAGAGAAAGAGTGGGTGGTAGAGCGAGGAGGCCGACCAACCAGTTCCCGGCGCTGCCCACCGTTGAGACTGTCACCGTCAGGTTGCGACTGCTGTTTCACTACTGCCAGTGTAATTTCTTCCTTCCAAAACTCTCAAGTATGTCAATTTTGTTTTAGCTTTTAGTTCTCACAGTTTCTGAAATTAGAGTGTAAATTCTTAATTCTTAGTTCATATCTATGTTAAATTGGTGAAATTTGTGTTGAATGATTGCTCAAAATTATTTTACCTACTCCCTTATTGTATTTTGGGATTTATTTTTAGTGGTTTTTGACATCTAAAATTGAATTGTAAATGTGAAGTTTAAAGTTCAACTTTTAGATCTAAAATGGCAACTTTGAAATTGGAAATTTAAAATTTTAGATATTGAGATTTTAAAACTGAAATTTCCTATCTCAAATTCAAATTTGAAAATTTAAGGTATGGGGACTTATCGAGAATAACCTAGAAGTCTCTATTTTTTTAATAAAAGTGATCTTAGTGTGGAAAATCAGTCGCTGAGTACGTCGTTACTTAGCGATGGATCGCCGCTGTTTGGCTAGCGACGAGCTTATCAGTGACAGACGCATTTTGCCACCTATTTCGTTGAGAAATTTCATCGCTATTTTTAGTTGGCTTTTCAGTTGCTATTTGGATTTTTTTTTTTTTTTAGTGATTTTGTTGATTTTAACGGTATTATCATACTTTCCACACGCACATAGGGAAAAAAATGAATTAAATGAACTAAATCGAGTAAAACTGAGTTGAGCTTTGCTGAGCCAAAGCCGAGCTTCGATGGGGCCGAGCTTGACGGGTCAGGGGGCTGGCTCGGTTTCAATAATCCTATACAGAACCCATGTTATAATTATGTGACATGATCCTATAAATTACATTGATTTAATTCTTACATGACATGATCTCATAAATTATTTTGTGAGATTAAATGACGTCACAGTTATAGATTAAGTTGATTAGTGACGTACGCATTTTTTTGGCAATATTGGTGATGGAAACTTGATTAGTAGCTAGTTGGCATTTATGTCATTATGTGTGGTTAGAGTTTACGTTATCCGGTCCTTATAGGATGTCATTTCGAATTGAATTATTGTTGGATGTTATCCCTTAAACTAGTTGATTCCTTACGTCAAATATGACAAAGGCCCTATTCTATTTTACGTTTTTTAGGATTTAACTAAGAGTTTACATCTCCTTACAACTTCTTACATCTCCTTATAATTCCTTACATCCTTAACATAATTCTTACATCTCCTTACATTTTCTTACATCTCCTTACATCTTCATATATTTTCTTACATCTCATAGATTTTCTATAGCATTAATTTATTTTAGTTACAGAAATATGTATATTTTTTTAATGATACTACCAATATACAAAATTTATAAATGTCTTATGAACACAATATTTACATAAACATAAAAACATAATATAATGATGTAAATTATATTTGAGTTTCAACATGAAATATATATTATTATAGATGACTATGCATTTATTTATATTTAAAATTATTTACTTAAAATAGGAATTTATTTGAATAGTTGTATTCAATTTTGTCAAAAAAGTTTTTTTGGGTTATACTTTGCTTATTCGATCAAACTAATGTTCATATAAAAAATCTTGGACGAAATTTTATTCACCAAATTTATGGGGATTAATATATTTTATTGTCATGTAATTAACTTAGTTAATTGTTTATTTTTAATAAGTATATTATTTTAATATTATCATTTTTCATTCAAAATGTTTATTGTAAAATAAATTATACTATACAACTCTTCAACAATTCAACAGCTCTTTATATCCATCCTTACAGCTCCTTACAGCTTCTTAGAGCTCCTTACATCTCCTTATATATCCTTATATCTATCTATCTATCTAAAATGCGAAATAGAATAGACCCAAAGTATTTCTAGAACATGCATAACAAGGCCATATAAAAAAATATTAAACTTGTGACCAAATCCCACACTTAGCAGGGGCAAATCACAAGAAATTCCATTGTTACCGTAACATAGGAATCGTTTTCTGTTTTTTTTGGAGGTGGGGAAGTACGCAAATTGTTAGGAATAATATTAGAGCAACAATAATAGCGGAAGCAATAGGATAAGTTAGAGATTCAGAATTCAAGTGAATAACAGAAAACAAAAATAAGAAGACAAGAGATTTAACGTGGAAAACCCAATGCGGAAAAAACTACGGACGGCGACAGCACCAGAACAATTCACTATGAGCAGGAAGAATACAACACGATCACAATCACCACAGTGATTTGATCTAAGAGCAGAATTACAACCTCTCTATTGTAATATCTCACAAAGTACTTCTACCTCTCAATATATGTATGAGTACTGGAGTGATTTTAGATCCTAGGTATGTCCCCTTTATATAGGGGCAGGAAGGTTAGGATGAGGAAACCCTAACCACCACGGTATCTTGATCACCAAACCTCATCTTTCTAAAAAAAAAAAAAAAATCTTCAACCCAAAATATGAAAATAATATAATTTCTATAATATAGAAGACCTCAAACACACAATATAATCTTAGATTTTAAGTAGCCGGTAAAAGGAATTTGGGCCATAAATCCAACAATCTCCACCTTGGACCAAAATCCAACACTGCTCTTTGACTCCGTCATCGCACCCCGAAGGGTGACGCCCCTTCCAAGGAGCAATGCCCCGAAGGGCGCTCAAATACTGCGAATACCAACTAAGTCCAAGCAATGCTTGAACTTAGCTCTGGGAGATGACTTATATGAACTTTCCTTCATATAACCTGTCAAAGTAGATGCCTGCAAGACATAGAGGCCTCCTTGCCTCAAACCCTTCAGCAGAATCCTACTGCCCTTTGAGACCTTCAGAACTCCACCTTCAGCTGAATATTTGCATCCTTTGGATTCAAGAGTGCCCAACGAGATGAGGTCACGCTTCAAATCAGGAACGTGACGAACATTCGATAAAGTCCTGACAACACCATCATGAGTCTTGATTTTAACAGTACCAATTCCAGTTACATTACATTGGGAATTATTGCCCATGTGAACAACAGTTGAGTCAACTGGATCATATGTTGAAAACCAATCCTTGTGAGGATACATATGATAGGTACACCCAAAATCAAGAATTCAATCAGAATTGCTCCCCCCTTCAGTAAAGGTAGCAAACAGAACGTCACCATCAGAATCAAATTCAGCAAACGAAACTTCAGCAGGCTCCTGAGAATTATCTTCTTCTTTCTCCTTCTTCTTTTGCAGTTTCCAGCAGTTAGTAACAATATGACCCAATTTACCACAGTAATTGCAGGTCTTACCAGTATGAGGATTTTTAGACTTAGAACGGTTCTTACTCCTATTACCGTTCCCCTTTTCAGTTGTTGTACCCCATACTGCTAATCCCTCAACAGAATCAGCATGAATGTCAAGATCAAACTTCTCCTTAGACAACAGGTTTGACTTAACATCTTCAAACGATATAGTATTAGAATTACTATATAGCATAATCTCCTTAAAGTGTTTATAAGAAGGGGGTAACGACACAACAAGCAAAATAGCCTTATCCTCATCCTCAACTTTCACATCTAGACTCTCCAAGTCAACAAGAATAGAGTTAAACTCATTCAAATGCTTTTGGACAGGGGTACCTTCAGCCATACGAAAGGTATGCAACCTTTCCTTCAAACGGATCTTGTTGGCGAGACTCTTCGTCATGTAGAGTTCCTCCAGCCGAACCCAAAGATCCACCGTAGTTGTCTTATCAAGCACCTCTCGCAAGACATGTGGTGCCAAGCACAACTGTATGGCTAAAACCGCTTTTAGCTCCAGTTCCTCCCATTCGTCCTCCGTCAACGACCCACCTCTCTTCTTCACATCTTCAGCCCACTGTTCTTCTGTTATCTTATCAGGTTTCACATGAGGTCCCTTCAGAACCTTCCACAACCCGTGCTGAATGAGAACTGCTCTCATCTGTACCTTCCAGAGATTAAAACTAATCTCCCCATCGAATTTCTGAATATCTACCTTCATGATAGAAGACATCCTATAATCAAAACTCTGATACTACTTGTTAGGAATAATATTAGAGTAACAATAGTAGCGGAAGCGATAGAATGAGTTAGAGATTCAGAATTCAAGTGAATAACAGAAAACAGAAATAAGAAGACAAGAGATTTAACGTGGAAAACCCAATGCGGGAAAAAACCACGGACGGTGACAGCACCAGAACAATTCACTATGAGCAGGAAGAATACAACACGATCACAATCACCACAGTGATTTGATCTAAGAGCAGAATTACAACCTCTCTATTGTAATCTCTCACAAAGTACTTCTACCTCTCAATGTATGTATGAGTACTGGAGTGATTTTAGATCCTAGGTATGTCCCCTTTATATAGGGGCAGGAAGGTTAGGATGAGGAAACCCTAACCACCACGGTATCTTGATCACCAAACCTCATCTTTCCAAAAAGAAAAAAAATCTTCAACCCAAAATATGAAAATAATATAATTTTCATAATATAGAAGATCTCAAACACACAATATGATCTTAGATTCTAAGTAGCCGGTAAAAGGGATTTGGGCCATAAACCCAACACAAATTTTAGACAGTCTTTCTCACGAGAGTTCTATTCAAATTGTCATAAATTAAAATAATACAAAATTCCTTATTAGGAAGGGAAGGAAAAATACAAAAATTAAGTAATAGACAACCACACTTTGCTAACCAATGTGTGACCATATTAGCTTCTTGACCAATATGTGCCCAAAAAGTTAGAAATCACCAACATGATGTCTTGGATTAGTGTTTGAGGTTGCCATGGTGCACGCACAAGCCTCTTATTGCATTTATTACCATCTGGTTATCAGCGTCGACTTCTAGATAATGTATGTGAGCTTCCAAAGTGCGCTGTTGGTTCCATCTCCTAGTGCCATGGCTTTAACTACTGAGATGCATGCTTACTCGATGAGCCTAGTATGGTTCTTTAGGAAGCTTTCTGTCCAACTACGTATAATGAATCCCGCTCCTACTCCTGTTGGAGATTTGGAGCCATCAAAATTAAGTTTGATAAATTCTCCTGTCAGTGATCTTCACCTACGAGACAGGTGATCTTAGAATAAAGGGATGGGGATGTGGTAGAGGCTAAACGAGTAGCTGGATGTGAGCACGCTATTTCCATTGAGCCCAGTTACGTTTGGCATGTAATAGGGTTTGAAATTGCGAGAAAAACTTTCCACAAAGGATGACTGAATATCGACTCTTCCAAATACTCAACAAAGTCAAACCAATCATGGTAAGATGTGATATTCTCCATAAATAAAGGAATCCAATGCCTCAATTAAGGACGTGTAGGAGCCATCAAAATGGGTAGATGGAAACCAATTATGAGTGAATGCCAAATCCTAGAGTTTATTCATCAGGAGACATTCTAAGAAGATATGATCTGTACTTTCTGTATCAGCATGAAAAGATAGACAATGCTGGGTCTATTGCTACCGCTCTTATGAAGAGAATACCTTAGAAGGTAGAACATTATGACAAAGTTGCCATGAGAAGATTTTAATCTTAGGCACAATATCCAGTTTCCAAAACCAGATGAATGTCTAAGGAGATTGAGAAGAAAGGGTACCATGAGCCTTCCATGTGGTAGACTTAGTAGAAAGTTCGTCATTTCCAGTAAATCCTTAGAAAAATGAATCTTGCATATTATTCATAAGAATCAACACAACAAGTATATGCCTGGCGAGATGATTAGGTAGTACCTACGTAAGTTTGGGGAGACTGAGAAGAAAGAGTATCACAAACTATTATTTGAGAATCTGGGATGTTATTAAGATCCGAAGCCATACATATATTCTGCAAACTACTTGCTGGTTGTCAGTTCTCCGACCAAAGTTTTATGCATTGCCTATCACGTACTTTCCAGCAAATTATTTGCATGAAAAATTCCCAATTATGAAGAAGACATTTCCAAACGAGGAATCAAGGAGAAGAATATATCCGATTGACCACACTTAACTATTTGACCCAAACATTCTCATGGTGTGGTAAGTTTCCCAATTTGACCAGATAAGAACAACCCTACCAGCCTTGGACAAGGATTTAGCTTTCCAAGCAGATAGCTTTGAATTAGTTTTTTCAACAAGGACAGCAAAAAGATGCCTCTCTTGAAAAATTAAGCAACCTAAATATTTTTCCTGTGACAATCGTTGAGGAATATGAAAAATACTCCCTACATTATGGTTGTCTATAGGGGTAGTAATTTTAGAGAATACCACAATCAACTTGTGAAAACTAATAGGTTAATTGGTCACAAAAAAATGCTCTTAGCTAATTTCCTTATATAATACTTCGTCCGTCCCAAAACAAAGTCCTACATAAGTGATTAGAGTTATTGATGAAATATCAATTATTCATTTTATAGAAAAAGCAATTTATAATAGCAAAAAACCTTTATTTGGGGATTTCTTTTCTTTTTTTTTTTTGGGAGATGAAGAGATTAATTTGTATACAGGTTATGATGTGCACAAATTTTCGTATGTGACCATCTCATGAAAGCATTATGGTGAGACAAACTTCTTGAGGGAAGATTTTCAAGATGTGTTGGGACTTTGGGGTGACTTATTACCAATTTTAAAATGACTTATCAATTTACAACAAATTAATAATTCATTTAATAATGACTTCAATAAAAGTATCAATGAGAATTTCCTATGCATCCATTTAGCTGAAAATTTGCTACAAAAATTCATAACTTTTTTTGTAGAGGACGTCCACAAAAGTTAGTGTTGAGTTATTGTGTTTGTGATCCGTATAGCGAGAATGATGACTTGTTTTGTTACTCATATTATCCTTAGGATTGACTTGGTAAGAGTTAAAGCAAGTGTGAGCGAATTAAAACTAATCTTACTGTTCTATTTTTCTATGAAACCTTAGGATTTTGATTTGATTATCAAGATGATACGGTAAAGGTGTTTTTTTGCAGGGGTCCTGGATCCTCAATTTCACTGGAGTCGTGCTACTGTTGGCTCAATAAGAGGTAGAATACTCCCATCACAAATTTCCTCTAAATATGAGACTCTGCCCAAAATTTGATTTAAGAGGAATAAGTATCGGATCACTTGAACTAATCTGTATTGGTGTACGATAAAGGTATTTGATCATGAACTGAAAATTTTTGTACAAAAATTGAAGTGGGCTGATGGGTGGGCTTTGATTTTTGTGGGGACAAATTAGGGCTCAGAAAGCAATGACAAATTAATGCTCTGAATTCATTTCAATGTGTCCTTTCTGAAAATTTCACTGGCCCTCTCTTTTTTTTTTCTTTTTTTTTAACTTGTTTAATTTTAAAGGTTTCCTCGTTAAAAACAAGAACAAGGTACTCTTTTTTGGTGTTGAGTTGCAATAATTGGCATCTTGAAATAGCTAATGCTCCGCCCACCACCAAGAATGTTGTTTAAATGGCATGTGTTATCTGCATGTCCATTTTTACTCTTTTTTTTTTTTTTTTTGACACTGTTATTATCTTCTTGTTTGCGGTGTATGCTTTTCATTTCACTTCAGAATGATTTCTTGTTTGATGGTCTATACATTTTTACCCTTTCTACCCTGGTATTGTTCTATTACTCTTGATGTGACCTCACTATTTAGTGGTTTGCACATTGATTTGGAATGAGCTCAAAGTAAATAATTGTGGGTGTTTAGATTTCAGAAATTTATAAGTTGTATTTTGGATGAATGGTTTAAGATTTTAGGAATGTAGCCCTTCACTATGATTAAGAGTAGGAACTTATACTTTACAATGAATCTAAGTTCAAGAAATTTAAAACGGATATTAATATATAGTTCCGCTTTTTTCGATCTCGGTGTGTGGAAGTCGGACTTCCAATCTCTTATTCATGATATCCAAGAAAGCGATCGCTATTCGGAGTTGATCTACTGGATTCAGTTGATCTTGCAGCTTGCAACGCAATACTTCTAGCTAGACATGTATGATACTATGATCCATCCTCAAATAATGTGAAAAAATAACAAAAATTAGTAACGTAGTGCAAGGTCGACCCTAAGATTTAGACTATGAATAAAACGATATACACTGATATGATAGTGTTGCAATACTAGATTTGCCACTATTTGAAGTCAGCAATAATATTATCACAAGACTTGTATCTAGCTATAACGACATGTCTTGTGTACATGTTTTTTTAGAACCGCCACTACTTGAAGTCAACAATAATATGATCACAAGACTTGTACCTAGCTATGACGACATGTCTTGTGTACATGTTTTTTTAGAATAAATGTTCAGTTGATAGAATCTCCATCACATTAGTGGCCGCATGGTTTGTGCCGCATTAATTGTGAGGTATGTGATTGAACTCGTCATATGTTTCCAATGATACTAGCTAGTTTGGTGGTTTAGGAGCATTGTTTTGGCATGAAGAATGCTGGGGAGAAATTAATAGAAAAATATTACAAGCCATGCTTTCCATATGAATATTGTCCTCATGTTTATTTTGCCGGTGGACAACAAAACCCAATAAGGCGGAATAATTTGGCGTGATTACATTTATACGATGTTTGATTAAATATAATATAATGTAATCAATTTTGTAATACAATCATGATCGACTACATATATGTAATAATTATAATTATAAAATAGTTATTATTTGTTATATTTTCTTACAACCAAATAAGATAATGGAAACATAACTACGTGCATACTTGTTTGCATTACAAGGTTGTTTATATGAAGCCAAACATTGCCTTACGTGCGTGCAGTTGGTCAGAAAGGAAACTTTTTTTTATTTACAGTAATCATTTCAGCGAGAATTAATTTTAAAGAAAGTTGAACTTTTGTGGGCAATTTCCCTATTTGACGAAAAGAAAAATTATAATAAGTAGCCACATACTTAAAAAAATTATAAAGATACAAGTAATTTAATTGATCAAATAATTTTGACCCCTTTTGACGAAAAAGAATTATACTATACTTGTCATATAATATAATGGACCTTCTATAAGACCAGCTTCCTTAATAAAAAAGAAGACGATCGGTTTAGATAAGAGATATTATAAGATAAATTAGAGAGTAAACACCCAACCACTAAACTAAGTTAATGTTGACTATTTATGAGGTGTTAATTTCGACATCCCAAGGACACATTTTTAGGCACACATTTGACGGTGGCAATTAAGCAAGTCTCTCATGTGCTTGGTGATCTTCATGATTATGTTACCTTTGGGCCCCAATAATGTGCTTAATTGTGTTTAGGTAATAAAACTCCTACCTGCTTAAAACACGAAAATTCATCCCATTTAAAATTTAAATAAGTGGTGAAAACAGGTATGAGACAGGTATTGAAAAAATAGATATAGATACAGGTGTAGATATGAATATAGGTCTCACCCGTCCTATATCCACACCCTATCCATACTCGCTTTTACAATGAGATAAAAAAATTATTTTAATCTAACATTTTCTTGATTGAAGTTCAATCCAAACCTTCCTACCAAAGAGTTGATCAATATTGTGTCTCATTTCACATCCCTAAATAAATATACTTCCATAATACTACAACTTTGCAATCTTATAATGATTCAAATGTGTTTTGTAGTTGGATATGAGTTACATATGGGTATTAATTTTCATTCACTCAAATAGAATAACAAACTTGTAAAATCTGATAGGTATGAATATGAGTTTTCTTTTCTAATACCTAATGGGTATGTGTGCGAGTATGAGTATCTCTCTCTCTCTCTCTCTCCCCCCCCCTCTACACACACATATAGGTGTATATGTGTGTGTGTGTGTGTGTGTGTATATATATATATATATTGTTGGTGCGGTTTGATAGTTAAATCACCTTAGAGGGGGGATTAATAGGGTGATGATTAAAGTGACAAAATAATCGAAATAGAAATGTGAAAAAATAAATATGAACAAAATAAACTATTTATAGAAGTTCGGCCACGCCTAGTCCGCTACCAACAGGGGTCCTTTACCGATGGGATTTTGAACCCGTTTCTTTTATTAGGTCGGTCGATTAATACAAACGATTCATTAATTATACAACCTATGAGTTGACTCTACAACTCTAATTGTCCCAACGTCTGTGTTGCTCCTCAACCGTACCTGGGTAGTCAGCCATCCGAATAATCAATCCAACCTAATACAAAGAAAGATAACAATTATAAGATATATTTCTTTGTAGAGAGAATAAATTAAA